>CAUDMG010003940.1:90000-112500 GCA_958450375.1 Homarus gammarus
CCTGACACCATCTGGATATAGTTCACGTCATCTGGGCTCTGGCTATACAAACTCACACAGTCTAGCCACACATGACACCATCTAAACACAAGTGACACCATCTGCGTACACCCGACACCATCTGCGTACACCCGACACCATCTGCGTACACCCGATACCATCTGTACACAAGTGACCAACTATTACCTGGACACACCTGTTAACCATCTGAGTCAGGTGAATACAAGATGACCCCGTGTACTCCACCTGTCCCATGGCACCATCTGCGAGACACCGGAGACCAGCTGTAACTACCCACCACTAACCCGGAATTATAACTAGCAGTCGTTTATAACCCCAGCAATATCCTAACAGCTAATTACATTCCCCTATCCTCGATGGTAGTTATCCCTAGTTAACGAGGTGAATCACGAATAGTTAGGAGGGTAATTTGAACGCCCGTTAACAGCCTCGGTAACAAGTTTGTTGACGCTGGAGGGGGCGAGGGGGGGGGGGAGTGGGGTGATGTTACCTGGGGGGGGTGGAGAGTGCCAATTAGTACAGATACTCAGGTCTTCAGTGTGCCATGTTGGGGTTGATTACTCCTGTGTGTGTGTGTGTGTGCGTGTGTTGGCTGATGGAGGCCAGGTGGTGCCAGGCTACTGTTTTATGTGGGTGGCACTGGTGGGAGGTGGCACTGGTGGGAGGTGGCACTGGTGGGGGGTGGCACTGGTGGGGGGTGGCACTGGTGGGGATTTAGATGGTATGGGTGGTGCAGAGTGGGTGGGAGGGGAGGGGATAATTATATGGAGTATTGGTGGGTGGTGTTGATGAAATGGGTGACGGTAGTATGGGAATAAACTGGGTGGCAGTGGGTGGTGGTGTTTAACTATAACGGAGTGGCTGACTGCACAATATCGTTCACCGAGACTACAAATAATAATAATAATAACAATAACAATAAAAATAATAATAATAATAAAAAAATAATATTAATAAAAATAATAATAATAATAATAATAATAATAATAATAATAATAATAATGCAATACCTGTCAAAAAAAAATATTACTAATCATAAAAATAACAAAATTATATTAATAACAACACTGAAATAACGCTATAAACCAGTAATATCAATAACATTCATATTAATAACCGCAATAACAACATCAGCTAATACTAACCCTGACGTAAAACAAATGACCAAACCGTACCATAACCTCAGCGCGTTTCACACCCCAATACCTTTCCGGGTTACGAAGCTATACAACAAACAGACAGACAGACAGACAGACAGAGAGACAGACAGACAGACAGACAGACAGACAGAGAGACAGACAGACAGACAGACAGACAGAAAGGACGATCATTACAGCTCTAATAACGCAACACCCGATCAACAGAATCACGATACAGAGTGCTTACAAATATGACTGCTCAAGGGGGGGGGGGGGGAACCTTGGACCCCTGATATTTGTCCTTCGTCTCCTTGTATGCTGAGGGGAGGGGGGGGGTTAAGGGGGGTCAGGCGGGGAGGTGAGGAGGGTTGTCCTCGGGGGGGATGTGAGGGAACTTTATAGTGTGTGTGTTGCCTTCCTCCCCTCGTCCTTCTCACTCCCCTCAGTGATGGTATCCGGGGAGTGAGGGAAGGTTAGAGAGAGAGAGAGAGAGAGAGAGAGAGAGAGAGAGAGAGAGAGAGAGAGAGACTGTGGTGTAGTGTTAATGTTCCAGTTTACTTTAACTGGACAATCCTCACCTGCCTTTACAATCGTTCCAGAAATGCCTCTCTCTCTCTCTCTCTCTCTCTCTCTCTCTCTCTCTCTCACTACCATACCTTCCTCTCCCTCACTTACACCCCCCCCCAGACCTCTAAGTACCCCCCACCTCTCCCTCACCTCCCCCCCAGACCTCTAAGTACCCCCCACCTCTCCCTCTCCCCCCTCCCAAGACCTCTCAGTATCCCTGGGTATGCGACACTGTATAAATAACATGATCTTTGTCTACCACTTATAAATACTGCCACCATCTCTCTCTCTCTCTCTCTCTCTCTCTCTCTCTCTCTCTCTCTCTCTCTCCATTCCTTTTCAGTTTTCCCTCTCTTTTCTCTCTAGTTCCTTCTCTTTTACTCCTTGCTTTACTTCTCATTTCCCATCTTTTTTATCTCTCTCTCTCTCTCTCTCTCTCTCTCTCTCTCTCTCTCTCTCTCTCTCTCTCTTATCTCTCTTTCTCTCTTCTATGATGTTCCTGTTTTCTTTTTGCTAATTTCTTCCCCTCTCTTTTCTTTTCTTTCCTTCCTTCCTTCCTTCCTTCTTTCCTTCCTTCCTCCCGCCCTTTCTTCCTTCCTTCCTTCCTCCCGCCCTTTCTTCCTCCCTCCTTTCCTTTCTTCCTCCCTCCTTTCCTTTCTTCCTCCCTTCCTTCCTTCCTTCATTCCTTCCTTCCATCCTTCCTTCCTTCCTCCCTCCCTTCCTTCCTTTCTTCCTCCCTCCCTTCCTCCCTTCCTTCCTTCCTTCCTCCCTCCCTTCCTTCCTTTCTTCCTCCCTCCCTTCCTTCCTTCCTTCCTTCCTTCTCTCGTATATAATGAAACTAACGACCCACGACTTCCAACTGTTGCTTTATTGCCTGTGGTCGTAAAAGAGGTTAAGGGGGTCGTCAAAAAAAGTTATTCTGGATAAGAGTTAAACGTTTCAACCCCCGCCTGGTATCTGTCTGTCTGTCTGTCTAGTGCTATCGTTCTGGGGGAGAAATTAAACGTTTTTACCTTTGCTTGTCCTCTGTTAACGTTCTGGAGGAAAATATTAAACGTTTTGAACTTTGTCATGTGTTTACGTTCTGGAGAAAAATATTAGGATTTTTTTAAACCCTGTCTATCTGTTTCGTGTTGACCTGATGAAACCTAACCTAACCAAACCTAACCTAACCCAACCTAACCTAACCCAACCCAACCTAAGAACGTCAAGGTACTATAACACGACATAATCACTAATATACCTATACGTTACACCTAAATCTGTTCTAAGACTGAGGAGTTTCAAATCCTACTCCCCGAAACTCTCTGATCCAGGTGACTGCTCCCCCCCCCCCCACCCCCCTACCCTCGTCAACAAAGGTGCTACACAAACTCAACTTCAAAATATTGTACCAGAATATCAGTTTAAAAATGGCCAGCATGATTGAGGTTACTACTTTTCACAAACTGAGGAAGATGAAAGAAGAAAAATGAAGGAAGGAAGGAAGAAGAGGAAGAAGAGAGGAAAAGAATAAGAGAAGGAGAAAGAGGAAAAAAGGAAAGGAGAGGAAAAAGAAGAAGAATGAAGAAGATAAAGAAGAAGAAGAAGAGGAAAAATAAGATGATGAAGAAGAAGAGAGGAAAAGAAGAAGGAAGAGAGGAAAAGGATAAGAAGAGGAGGAGGAGGAGGAGAAGAAGAATATGCTCTCACCGTATTCTCCAGCATTTCTTGGCCTGAAACAAGAGGGTAGGTAATAACACGCTACTCAACAGACACCAGCTGTAAGTGACTACCAGCCAACCAACCCCTAATGACTGCCACGATAACACATACCCATCTCCACCTCCCCTCCCTAACCCCCTGCAACCCCCCTAAGTCCCCCTCCCTAACCCCCTGCAACCCCCCTAAGTCCCCCTCCCTAACCCCCTGCAACCCCCCTAACTCCCCCCTCCCTAACCCCCTGCAACCCCCCTAACTCCCCCTCCCTAACCCCCTGCAACCCCCCTAACCCCCTTGCATACACCGTGACTCCAGTATAATATTTTCTTTTCTCTGTTACTTTATTTTCTGTTTATGTGGTAGTGTTGACGTCAGTGGCCTATTCAACATGATGCATTGACGAGAGAGAGAGAGAGAGAGAGAGAGAGAGAGAGAGAGAGAGAGAGAGAGAGAGAGAGAGAGAGTTAATAAAAAAAACATCGTAAAAAATTTTGGACTCTAGGAAAAACACAAACATCTTAAAAAAAATAAAATCAGAATCCCATTTAATAAAAGAACAAGAACGCTCTTCAGTCTACCAAGCGGTGCATATCATATCCGCCTCTGCCAAGATGTAGGTCACAGTTTCCCGCTCTCAGTAAAAGCAAGAAAAAATAAAATAAACATGAAAATAAAAACTCTGAAGGCATTTCCTGAGTTTAGTAATAGCCCGCGCGCGCCAAATGCTCCCTTGTTGTCTCCTGCTGGACCAATAGGAGGCGAGGCTTTGGGGTGCTATACCGTCGCCTGATGTTGCTGGTCAAATCCCATTCCCGCATGAATACGTCCACTCAACTTACAAATACGAACAGACAAGTAAAAATAACACACAAACGAACACAAACATCTATACCTTTATTATAGAATGGATATCAATTCACTAGAGTCGGTGCAGCGAAGAATGTCGAAAATGATTCCGGGACTTTGAAACCTTCCATATCAGGATAGGTTAAAGAAACTAAACTTGCATTCCCTAGAAAGACGAAGAGTGCGGGGAGATATGATAGAAGTATTTAAGTGGGTGAAAGGAATCAATAAAGGGGATATAGATAAAGTTCTTATAATATCCGAGCAGGATAGGACTCGTAGCAACGGATTTAAGTTGGATAAGTTTAAGTTTAGGAGGGAGATAGGAAGAAACTGGTTCACAAATACTGTAGGGTGGTGGACGAGTGGAACAAGCTTAGCAACTTTGTAGTAAGTGCGGGAACGCTGTAAAGTTTCAAAAGGAGGCTAGATAGATTCATGAGATAGAGAGTGGTAGTAACTCTCGACAGGAGCTGCGATGCACAGGCCAACCGGCATATTGCAGACTCCATATTTTCTTATGTTCTTATATACTGTACACACATACAGTACATACACACACACACACGCATACTCTACACATATCCACAGCTTAACAAAAAAACACACATACAAACATCCATACATACACATACAAACTACGACGGCACAAACACCATCATCACAAAGAAAATAAATAAACACCTACATAACAGATAATTATATCGTCGAGGCGGCACCAATGACGCGACAAACTGTTATTCCCTTACATACAACACGACCCCCGGAAAAACAACTGAACATCGCCCGGGGGTAAACAAGACAACGACCTCTCAAGTACTACGCGCGCTTTTTCCTGCATTAAGGAGCTACAATGACAATCCTAATCAATGTCTGAGATTAATGCCTCGTTTTCCAATCATTATTTGTAACTTAATTTTTAAGTATCCAATCACGAAGCTCCTCAGGGGAAGAGTTGTTCCTGTATACAGTAAAAATGGTTTAAAATTCTGCGCCTATAAACTTGAGGCTCATGAGTAAAAGTACAAATATCAAAGTAAAAAAGTACAAATATAAAAGTAAAAAATACAAAATCAAAGTAAAAAAAGTACAAATATAAAAGTAAAAAAGTACAAATATAAAAGTAAAAATTACAAAATCAAAGTAAAAAAAGTACAAATATAAAAGTAAAAAGTACAAAATCAAAGAAAAAAGTACATAATCAAAATAAAAAAGTACAAGTAGATTAATTACCAGCCAATGACAGTAACATGAAGGTGACACTATAATTTACACATAAATTAACAGTTCCTGCACTTAAAATCTGTAGGGTGTTAATTAAATCGATCTCGTTAAGGTCGAGTCTTATGGTAATGCTGATGACATGTTTAGTGTGTGTGTGTGTGGAGAGAGAGAGAGAGAGAGAGAGAGAGAGAGAGAGAGAGAGAGAGAGAGAGAGAGAGAGAGAGAGAGAGAGCAATATACCAACGCAGGAAGACGCCATTGCACCCCGAGAACTGCACACACACACCTGACTTAATCCCTCTTGGCCGACAATGCATTAAGAAGATTTCAGAAAGCAATATTGCAAACGTTGAAATGCCTTTTAATTTTTTTTTACTGAATGCATAATACATTTCCTGAAGGCAGCAGTGATGATATTAAACAATTTTTGTCCTCTTGCGATTTTCTGTTGGAGTGCGACATTTGCCAGAGAGTCGCAAGAGTGGAAAATAATACTGCTGTAGATTTTAAGAGGTTGCCAGGCAGTTGTGTCGGAGAGGTTATGCCTGACAGGGGTAATGGTGCTTGGGTGTTGCTGGAGAGGTTATGCCTGACGGGGGTAATGGTGCTTGGGTGTTGCTGAAGAGGTTATGCCTGACAGGGGTAATGGTGCTCGAGGTGTTGCTGGAGAGGTTATGCCTGGCAGGGGTAATGGTGCTTGGGTGTTGCTGGAGAGGTTATGCCTGACAGGGGTAATGGTGCTTGGGTGTTGCTGGAGAGGTTATGCCTGACGGGGGTAATGGTGCTTGGGTGTTGCTGGAGAGGTTATGCCTGATAGGGGTAATGGTGCTTGGGTGTTGCTGGAGAGGTTTTGCCTGACAGGGGTAATGGTGCTTGGGTGTTGCTTGAGAGGTTATGCCTGACAGGGGTAATGGTGCTTGGGTGTTGCTGGAGAGGTTATGCCTGACAGAGGTAATGGTGCTTGGGTGTTCCTGGAGAGGTTATGCCTGACAGTGGTAATGGTGCTTGGGTGTTGCTGGAGAGGTTGTGCCTGACAGGGGTAATGGTGCTTGGGTGTTGCTGAAGAGGTTATGCCTGACAGGGGTAATGGTGCTAGGGTGTTGCTGGAGAGGTTATGCCTGACGGGGGTAATGGTGCTAGGGTGTTGCTGGAGAGGTTATGCTTGACAGGGGTAACGGTGCCTTGATGTTGCTGGAGAGGTTATGCCTGACGGGGGTAATGGTGCTTGGGTGTTGCTGGAGAGGTTATGCCAAGGGTAATGGTGCTTGGGTGTTGCTGAAGAGGTTATGCCTGACAGGGGTAATGGTGCTTGGGTGTTGCTGGAGAGGTTATGCCTGACAGGGGTAATGGTGCTTGGGTGTTGCTGGAGAGGTTATGCCTGACAGGGTAATGGTGCTTGGGTGTTGCTGAGAGGTTATGCCTGACAGGGGTAATGGTGCTTGGGTGTTGCTGGAGAGGTTATGCCTGACAGGGGTAATGGTGCTTGGGTGTTGCTGGAGAGGTTATGCCTGACAGGGGTAATGGTGCTTGGGTGTTGCTGGAGAGGTTATGCCTGACAGGGTAATGGTGCTTGGGTGTTGCTGGAGAGGTTATGCCTAACAGGGGTAATGGTGCTTGGGTGTTGCTGAAGAGGTTATGCCTGACAGGGGTAATGGTGCTCGGGTGTTGCTGGAGAGGTTATGCCTGACAGGGGTAATGGTGCTTGGGTGTTGCTGGAGAGGTTATGCCTGACAGGGGTAATGGTGCTTGGGTGTTGCTGGAGAGGTTATGCCTGACAGGGGTAATGGTGCTTGGGTGTTGCTGGAGAGGTTATGCCTGACAGGGGTAATGGTGCTTGGGTGTTGCTGGAGAGGTTATGCCTGACAGGGGTAATGGTGCTTGGGTGTTGCTGGAGAGGTTATGCCTGACAGGGGTAATGGTGCTTGGGTGTTGCTGGAGAGGTTATGCCTGACAGGGGTAATGGTGCTTGGGTGTTGCTGGAGAGGTTATGCCTGACAGGGGTAATGGTGCTTGGGTGTTGCTGGAGAGGTTATGCCTGACAGGGGTAATGGTGCTTGGGTGTTGCTGGAGAGGTTATGCCTGACAGGGGTAATGGTGCTTGGGTGTTGCTGGAGAGGTTATGCCTGACAGGGGTAATGGTGCTTGGGTGTTGCTGGAGAGGTTATGCCTGACAGGGGTAATGGTGCTTGGGTGTTGCTGGAGAGGTTATGCCTGACAGGGGTAATGGTGCTTGGGTGTTGCTGGAGAGGTTATACCTGACAGGGGTAATGGTGCTTGGGTGTTGCTGGAGAGGTTATGCCTGACAGGGGTAATGGTGCTCGGGTGTTGCTGGAGAGGTTATGCCTGACAGGGGTAATGGTGCTTGGGTGTTGGTGGAGAGGTTATGCCTGACAGGGGTAATGGTGCTCGGGTGTTGCTGGAGAGGTTATACCTGACAGGGGTAATGGTGCTTGGGTGTTGCTGGAGAGGTTATGCCTGACAGGGGTAATGGTGCTTGGGTGTTGCTGGAGAGGTTATGCCTGACAGGGGTAATGGTGCTTGGGTGTTGGTGGAGAGGTTATGCCTGACAGGGGTAATGGTGCTTGGGTGTTGCTGGAGAGGTTATGCCTGACAGGGGTAATGGTGCTTGGGTCGGTATCGAGTATAATAATGTGTGACTGTTGACTGACCTGAGCATTATTGTACAGGTTATTTATCTTTGATTATCCTTCAAATTCCTCCTTCTGCTTCATTTTCCTCTTCTTACCTCCTTCCTTCTTCAACTTTTGTCTCCTTCCTTCTTCTCCTCTTCCCTCCTTCCTTCTTCCATTCCCCACCTCCTTCCTTCTTCCACTCCTCCCTTCTTCCATTCCACCCTCCTTCCTTCTTCCATTCACCACCTCCTTCCTTCTTCCACTCCTCCCTTCTTCCATTCCACCCTCCTTCCTTCTTCCACTCCTCCCTTCTTCCACTCCTCCCTTCTTCAACTCCTCCCTTCTTCCACTCCTCCCTCCTTCGTTCTCCATTTCCACTTCCTCCTTTCCTCCCTACCTACATTTTCTCCCTCCCTCCCTCCCTCCCTCCTTACCTCACCTTTCATCATCCATCCCTTTCTTCCTTCCTATCCTTACCTCATCCTCTTACAACCCCTTACACCCCCCGCCACTCCTCCGCTTTCATATGCACACGTGTATGTTAGCATTCCCAGCCACTTACAGCTCAGACCAACACATCTCAACCAGCGACTCAACTCTGCAGGTCCCCAATGGCTGATTTACTGAAGAGGCTTAGTCACGGCTTCAAGGTATAACGCTTAATTAAGTCAGCAGGTGTAGCCGTGGAGGAGGGAGGGAGGGGGAAGGGGGGGTTGAAGAGGGGGTAGGGAGGATGAAGGGAGGGGGTAGGGGGGATGAAGGGAGGGGGGGAGGGGATTGACGTCTGACCCGGGGATAAAATTTAAGTTCCAAACAGCTTCACAACCTTTATCAATGTCAGGTTTTAACTATGATCATTAATTTAGTTTCCGGACACATCTGGTTATTACTTCTGTGAGTTTGTTCGTTTTATAATAGGTTAGTTGGATTACCTAAGGAGTAGGCAACCACAGCTTATTTCACCTGATGATTAACCACCAAATGTTACCTAGAGGGTTGGGTTGGGTTGGGTTAGGGCCAGGGTGTTTAATCATCAGGTAAAATAATCAGGGGGTGCCTAATCTTCAGGTGACCCCAGTAGTTTAAGTCATCTCAAGTGTTCACCTTTAATTACAGACGGTATACACCTGGGGCGTCCACTATCTGTCAGGCGTTATTCCCATTATGATGATCTTTTTAGTCATGCGTTTAAGTCATCTGAATCGTTCACTTTTAATTAGAAACGGGACACACCGGCCAGTAGCCTCATCGACCACACCTGTGAGTATTTCAACACTGAGGTATGTGTAAACGTCTTAGACACATGTACTGACGGACGGATGAATATAAAGGCCAAAACTACCGCTGCCTTATTTTAATACGGGGTAAACAAGAACTGCAGAGGTCAAGGGCCAAATTTTCAAGTAACACTGGGTAGGGAATTTGCACTGTCCCTCGGGGTTCGTGTTCACAGTCCCTTGAGGAAGTTACATATACCAAACACAGTATTGTCATTATCCACACCTACCTGTGTTCTTAGTCATGTCCGCTCTGACTCAAACTGGGTGAAATTTTATTGCACATAACACGGCCGATGAATACCGTCGTGCTCGAGGAGTTACAAGCACACCCCAGACACTGTTGATGACTACCTCCTAGTTATCACCAAGAACGTCATGACACACACACACACACACACACACACACACACACACACACAGTATCGTCAGTGTTGCAACATTCATTTTTTGCCCCACGCACCAGGGGGTAGTTGTGACAGTGATATAGTTTAAGGCGAGACCAACAGCTGTAAGGTAGACACGATTAAAGGTAATAAAACAGACGTGATCTACAGTGTATACAAGTAAGGAGGTGATGGTGACAGTGTTCGTGAGTACAAGACCAGTCCATAGTGACGAGTGGAGGTGACCTTGACTCACCTCTCATCTGACAAGTGTTACCACCATGACTCACTACGCCACCTGACCCTCCCCACCCACCAACCCACCCACCCACTAACCCACCCAGTGACATTACTCAAGTGTGGTTTTTAACTACACTACTGATACTCTTACATGGGTGTTGCTGTAACTGTAACTTAAATCACTATATGGGTGTTGCTGTACCGTACGTGTTGTAATGTAGGCCAAGTCAGCCACACAAAATACTCAGGTATGTTTTGTCGTGTCAACATTATTACACAACAGCCCTTACCAGCCACACCTATACACCTTGAGCACAACCAGGTCAGGACACGATGACTGTGATTGAAACACACACACACACACACACCTGTCCCAACTCTCACGGGAACCTTTGTGATCGTAAGACAAGTATCAACAATTAGACCAAATTATTATGACACCATAAAACCAACACACGTCACTGGCCTTAATACACGGTACTTTAAACCCATATCTCTTACCGTCACTTATCTACGAGTATCATCATATATCCTCGTTTTCCAGAGATGACATCCTACATCCTACTGTAATGAAGTCTTTTTCATCTGTATTCACTAAAAAAAAAAAAAAATAATAATAATAATAATAATAATAATAATAATAATAATAATAATAATAACACTACCACCATCATCATCACCACCACCATCACCACCACCACCACCACCAACAACAACCACTCTTCTGTATTCAACAACCCGAGAAATAAAAGAATGGCTTTAATGCCGACTCGCGCTGGTATCGGAAACAGTAATGGAATTTATACGATTTTAAAAACGCAATGTCAATATTCCACGGTTCTGAACACGTTAAGTTTATACATCACCTTATTTATAAAACGCGGCTGACACCCACTAGATAAAGGGGTTAACTGACATCCTCACAAACCCTTTACCAAAAATCTTGTTACCAAATTCATGTTTACAAGAATGTGTGTTAGTCATTGTCCACGTTATTCCTAAGGCAACAGATAACGAGAAGATAACAGAGTATTAACGACTTGCAGATAAGAGACGATATTCCGTTATCAGTTAAATGTTGGTTCAAACTTATCGCTATTATGAATCTGATGTAATATTAATCATTTCCCATATAGTAGTGGATAACGTTTCAATTAAGGGTTATTGATGACTAAGGACACCTAACCTTACTACAGTACTGTATCCGGACTTAACCTAAGCAAACATAACTTTAACCATTAGAATAAAAACACTCTGGCATCGTAACCTTAATCATATCGAGTTAATGCAACGTGTAGAGAGAGAGAGAGAGAGAGAGAGAGAGAGAGAGAGAGAGAGAGAGAGAGAGAGAGAGAGAGAGAGAGAGAGTTATCATGCATGTAAAAAAAAAATCTAGTATGTTAGTAAGGCATCACGATTCTAGCCAGTCTGTTGGCAGTTTAATAATTCAACTATGAAAACATTCCTCGTTGGCGCCCCCCTTCCTCACCCCCTCCCTCTCCCCAAAACACACCCCCCCCCTCTCTCTCCCCTTCACCCCTCTATAACATATTCCTCCCCTAGTCTCCCTCACTCCTCCCCTACAACACCACCCTCTCCCCTATCTACAACACACCCTCCTACTCCCCCACCTCACAAAAATACCAATTCTCCCTCACTCCTTCCCACTTCCCCACCCTCCTACAACACCCCTCTTCCCTCTCCCACCCGCTACAACACCCCTCTTCCCTCTCCCACCCGCTACAACACCCCTCTTCCCTCTCCCACCCGCTACAACACCCCTCTTCCCTCCCCCACCCCTTCCCCCACCTCTCCAGAACTTACCCCCTTCCCCCCTCCTGGACGCTGGGCCTCACAAGCACAGTACATCCCCTTGTGGATCTCTTAGCCCACAGCTGTGACCTCCTCCCCTCACTCGACCTCATATCCCCTCTTGCAACTTCCCCTCATTCAGCCTCGTCTCCCCCCACCCAACCTCTCACTCACCATTCATCATATTCACTATACTTCCTCATTGTACATTCACACACCACATCACACCACACCACACCACACCACCACACCAGCCATCTAGCTCAGGAGCCTCACATTCACAACAGTCTTTTAAGAATTATTTACTGATTGATAAGGCGACCGACGACCTCAAAATATTAACCTAAATCTCTACCCGATGTTGTCAACGATGAAATATTGTGTCGCCATCTATACCCACTCAACAAACACTCGTGTACCTGTGTTAATTAATTTGTCTTCCCATTCTTAATAAATATGAAGCCATTTTAATTGTTATTGACGTTTTCCTTATTTATTCATTAATTTGTTTGGGGGCTTATAATTATTTATTAAAAAAAACATTAAATTGTCTTATTAAAATTATATTCACTTAATTTATTTTCTATTAAAAATCTGTTTTCATAGTATTTTCAATGGCTGGTGTCAGGGCTAAGTGATGGTGTCAAGGCCAAGGGATGGTGTCAGAGCCAAGGGATGGTGTCAGGGCTAAGTGATGGTGTCAAGACCAAGGGATGGTGTCAAGACCAAGGGATGGTGTCAAGACCTAGGGATGGTGTCAAGACCAAGGAATGGTGTCAGGGCCAAGGAATGGTGTTAGGGCCAAGGAATGGTGTCATGAGAGAAAATATCCAACACAGAAAACACCAAACTAGTGAGACATTTATTTACCTTTACTAACAACAAGCTTTGGGCCTCAGGTAGACACCAGAACAAACGAGTTTTACCGCCACTGTTACGACAACATCAAGGTGTGGTGAGCTTACCTGAGTGGGTCATCAGCCAACCAGTGTCACGAAGAAAGTGGGACAATTTACCCTCCACCAGGTAAGTACAATAACACCTATAAACTGGAGATGACCGCGAGGAACAGTTTATTTACTCCTACAAATTCCACTGTCTTGAACAAAGGAATGGTGTCACGGCCAAGGGATGGTGTCAGGGTTAAGGGTTGGTGTCAGGGTTAAGCGATGTTGTCAGGGTTAAGGGTTGGTTTCAGGGTTAAGGGCTGGTGTCAGGGTTAAGGGATGGTGTCAGGGTTAAGGGTTGGTGTCAGGGTTAAGGGTTGGTGTCAGGGTTAAGGGTTGGTGTCAGAGTTAAGGGATGGTGTCAGGGTTAAGGGTTGGTTTCAGGGTTAAGGGTTGATGTCAGGGTTAAGGGTTGGTTTCGGGGTTAAGGGTTGGTTTCAGGGTTAAGGGTTGATGTCAGGGTTAAGGGTTGGTTTCAGGGTTAAGGGTTGGTTTCAGGGTTAAGGGTTGGTGTCAGGGTTAAGGGTTGGTGTCAGGGTTAAGGGTTGATGTCAGGGTTAAGGGTTGGTTTCAGGGTTAAGGGTTGGTGTCAGGGCCAAGGGATGGTATCAAGACCAAATTGTATAAGACTAAGCACCTTCATGGCCGCACACCTCCACACACACGCCCACTCCCACGCCCACACACACAAAGGAGCAGCAGCGTCGAGCTGGCGGCGGCAGCTTACATTGCGTCAATACCCGGCTCGGCGCTCCACACTCCGCCTCCAACCACCACCACTGCCATCCACCATCACCACTGCTGCCATCCACCCATCACCACCACTGCTGCCATCCACCATCACCACTGCTGCCATCCACCTACCACCACCACCACCACTGCTGCCATCCACCTACCACCATTGCTGCCATCCACCTACCATAACCACCACTACTACCAACCACCTACCACCACCACGATTACTACTGGCATCCACCTACCACCAATGTTGCCATCCACCTACCACTATCATTCCTGACATTTCACCTACCACCACCATCCACCTACCACCCATCCATCACTACCAGTACCTCACCATCACCACTATCACTTCCACTTCCACCATCACCATCACAGCTCAGTGCCCCCACCACCATCACCAACACACACAACCTCCAACAACCCCCTCCCCCGCACCCCCCGAACTCCACGACTACCACCCAAACTGCAAATTCAGTCTCTGTTTCATTTTCTTCACCAACTGAAAGCAAAATGATTTTCTTCTTTCTCTTTACACAACTTCTCTTTCATTACGTCAAGAGAACTGTTTTGGGGAGAGAATTTTATGTTAAAGGTAAATCACTTGCAACTTCAACGGGGATAATTGCTTAAATAAACTCGATTAATTTACGTAATTTTTTTAATAATAAACTAGATTAATATACGTAAATATTTTAATAACAAACTAAATTATTATACGTAAATATTTTAACTTAGGAACATCTGGCAATGAGTTGAAGGTCGGAAATGTGACTGGTTGACAGACGCCCTGGTGAACGACTCTGCTCTTCGTTATACATTACACCACATACACACACTCTACGATGTCTTCAGCTTGAGAGTCGAGGCATTCATAAAACAAGAGATAAAGAATTACTCATCTATTATATTAAATCGAACCAAGAGGAGAAGAGTTACGTGTTATAGTCACTAGAAAAAGTGTTGCCAGAAACTAAAAATAAATAAATAAATAAGATAAAATCCCACATCGTCATCAATCTTCCCACGATTTATCATTATGTAAAAAAATTAATCAGTTATCCCTCCACACCACACCACACCACATGACAACCTGGAAATTGGACACCCCAGTTTATTTCACCTGAATATTAACCACGCTAACCTAACCTAACTTCCACGAGCTAATGTTATCGTATATAGTAGTTATAGTTTCCATACAGATACTTCGATTAATAATAATAATAATAATAATGTAAAATAACTTAGAAACACCATAAATAAAAATAAAAATACTATTAATAACAATAATAACAATAATAAAGTGTTAATAATAATAATAATAATAATAATAATAATAATAATAATAATAATAATAATAACAACAGACCTTGGCAATAACAACACGTATCAGAAGCACCAACTCTCACACACATTCCCAGCATCGCTAAACTCGACACGGACACATTACCCAGCATCTATTCTACGTGAGGCAGGGGCGGCTATACCGGGACGAATGCCAACGTGTGTAAAACTGTGTTGAAAGCAGCGACGGCGGTGGGCGAGTGAGCGGTTATAACACGAGTAGACTGCAGGTGCCAGGCCGGGGAGTGAGTGACAAGCAAGGAAGGGGGAGAAAATGTTAAATCTCTAAAAACAGGAAACTCTTCACCACCGCCATGTACACGACACACTAACACAAAAAACGTTAAAGACATATAACAAATATTTACGTATAATATTTGTTATAACACACAATGATATAATTAGTTAAATATACAACATACTGTATTTAATAAGGGGTCAAGATGATAGTGAAAGAGGGTCCTATTGGCCAGACCGCCTAGCTTATGCTGGGAACAATACGAAAATAACACATAGATGACTAAACCTCAGGTACTGCACTAGACAGCCTTCACCTTCCCAAACTGTAAAATAAAGTACCAAGTCACAGCTGTGTAAACTAAGAATGCCCCAGACGTGAACCAGTGACCTTTAGAACAGGAGGTGAGGGCTGTAACCACTCGCCCGCCGCACTCCAAAGGAAATGAGAACAGTGTTGATAATCCCGTTTCAACAGACTGTTTCTTACTAATTTTTGTAAGTTATCCGTTGTTTACTGTAGAAACTTATATAGTGGCTCGTGCTTAAGACCCTTGGTATTGTAGCCCTTGAATATAACAATAATTACAGCACGATAATACAAAAATAACAATAACACAAATTACAGTAATAAATACAATAAATAACCAACAAACAAGTTCTTAAATAATATTAGCAAGGAATACAACTGAAAACACACACACACACACACACACACACACACACACACACATACACACACACACATACAGATGATACTACTGTAAATGCTATATAATAATTCCTTGAGATAATAATGCACAGTATATATCAGGTACCACTAAGAGGGCTCAGGTACCCCACTAGGTTCAGCCACGTCAATATTGTCCACTCTGTATCTGTATGGGTAAATAAACTACGTCATTATCAATATAGCTAACTAACCAACAACAGCTGATATACAACGCCACAGACGTCACCAACAACAAGAAACACAAACAGAAAAGACAACACAAACATCAGTACACAGCAGGACAAGGAACAAACATTAAGAGGCACAACATAAACACAAGCAGTACCACGGTAGCAAAAAACACAACGACAGCAGGAGACAACCGCCCTTGGCACCAGTCACTAAGAAGACGCCAGGACTAAGTGGCGCCACACACACACACACACACACTTGCCGCAGTAATACGTCACAAGGCAATCCGGAATGGGAATTAGAAATGGGCCGAGCATTCCCGGCTGCTGGGCTTACTGGAGGGGAGGGTAGGGAAGGGGAGAGGGGAGGGAAGAGGAGAGGGGAGGGAAGGGGGGAGGGAAGGGGAGAGGGGAGGGAAGGGGAGAGTGGAGGGAAGGGGAGTGGGATTTGACCTACATATATTCTGGACCTAGATGACGCAGACGGGAAACTTTTGTAATTTGTCACATTATTATCAAAGTCTCGGTATTTTGGCCCACTTGTGTACGTGGTATTTATTTAGGGATATTATTAGTATGTAAAGTCATATATAGCGAATAAATAGTAATAATAAATAGTATATTAATAGTAAGAGTAACAACAATAATAATAAAATAATCAGAGACGAATAATGTAAATAATAATAATAATAATAGTATAGTAATAATGATAATAACAAAAAGAATATGATTAATAGTAACAATAGTAATAGTAATAATAATAATACCATGCGTCACTTGTATGCAAGATCTGTGATAAGGTAAAAGAAACACAAGGAAGGAAGTACGAAGAAAAACTGATAAAAGGAAATGATAGGAGAGAAAGAGGAGGAGGAGGAGGAGGAGGAGGAGGAGGAGGTTGATGATGGCAATGAAACACAAACCGTCTGACACACCTACACCAGTGTCCTTCACGCACACACACACACACACAAAATATTGGGTATAATAATCGCTTTCCTCTCTCATTTCCCTTTAATTATCAAATAGTCACATCAAAGGAATTGTTATCACCTGTGCCTAAGGTAATTATATCAATAACAGTCGGTGCTGTAATTACAACTACCTGGCGTTTGGCACCTGGAATTGGGATTTACCTAAAGAGAAGCCAACTATAACGACCATGGTTGATAGATACGTCTGGGAGGGTTGAAACAAGTTCTCACAAATTACCATAGTATTCCCCACACTCACACTACACCCACGCGCTACACCCTCACTACCCTACACCCACGCGCTACACCCTCACTACCTTACACCCACATACTACACCCTCACTACCCTACACCCACACACTACACCCTCACTACCTTACACCCACATACTACACCCTCACTACCCTACACCCACACACTACACCCTCACTACCTTAAACCCACACACTACACCCTCACTACCCTACACCCACACACTACACCCTCACTACCTTACACCCACACACTACACCCTCACTACCCTACACCCACACACTACACCCTCACTACCCTACACCCACACACTACACCCTCACCAACACTGCCTACACCCTCACCAACACTACCTACACCCTCACCTACACCCTCACCAACACACACTACACCCTCAGCAACACACACTACACCCTCACCAGCACACACCACACCCTCGCCAACACACACTACACCCTCACCAACACTACCTACACCCTCACCAACACACACTACACCCTCAGCAACACACACTACACCCTCACCAGCACACACTACACCCTCACCAACACACACTACACCCTCACCAACACTACCTACACCCTCACAAATACACACCACACCCTCGCTAGCACACACTACACCCTCACCAACACTACCTACACCCTCACTACCTTACACCCACACACTACACCCTCACTACCTTACACCCACACACTACACCCTCACCAACACACACTACACCCTCACCAGCACACACTACACCCTCACCAATACACACCACACCCTCGCCAACACACACTACACCCTCACCAGCACACACTACACCCTCGTCATCACTACCTACACCCTCTCCAACACACACTACACCCTCACCAACACACACTACACCCTCACAATGAATCACCAAGCTGACATCAATAAGTAGGACGAGTCTCGGTCAACATCCGGTCACACGTCCGCTGACCTCCCGCCACTCTGTTAAATGGTTGGTCACCCTCACCTCCCCTTCCTCTACACACACACACACACACACACACACTGGCTCTATCAAGGTTTATTAGGTATTGTATTCATTATTATCTTACTGTATCATTATCATTCCCGCATTATTATTATTATTATTATCATCAACGTTTTATTATAATTTTTGTTGTTATTATTATTGTCATCATCATTATTACCGTATTATTATTATCATTATTATTATTAATGATTTTCCATAATTTTTAATTTTATTGGATTGTTATCACCATTATTATTATTATTATTATTATTATTATTATTATTATTATTATTACATTTTTTAGGGGACAGTACTTTACAAATTGCCATGACTTTTCCAGGACATTGAAGTAAAAAATTATAATACTTTTCCAGGACATATAAATAAATACCCATATTCATTACTTTTCCAGGACACCTAAAAAATATATATCCAGGACGGACCAAAAAAAAAAATCCTAACTAAATAACAATGCAAGATGGCCCTCAAATCACTGCTTAACTACTGATCATTTCTCTTTAAATATCACTCGTCTACATACTCCACCTGAACACTACAATGTGAACAAATATTAAGTATTCTGACACACCCTCCTTTTATCTTCTTCCCAGACAATTGTGTGATATCTTGGAACACTTGAAGATTAGAGCCCCCACCAGTTTGTATCACCCGATGATTCAACACTCCAACGCTTACCTTGGTGGGTTGGGTTAGGTTAGGTTAGGTTAGGTTAGGTTAGGTTAATATCAAGGTGAAATTAATTGGTGGGCTACTTCAGGTGATACGATTCGTTAATTAATGCACTAATTATATCAAATATGGAATATAAAGGATTAATGGCATTCACACACACACACACACACACACACACACACACACACACATAATCATTACAATATACAGTAATTATTTTCTACTTAACTCGCAGGCAGACACTCAGCAATTACCACATTCTTACCTGAAAGAAATAAGAAATACAATTAGTTATACAAATCATAACAAAGTTTTTCTACAACACCAAAGTCTTACTTACTTCACCAATAAATTATCAAGACTTTACCTACATCAACCACTAAATTATCAAGACTTTACCTACATCAACCACTAAATTATCAAGACTTTACTTACATCAACCACTAAATTATCAAGACTTTACCTACATCAACCACTAAATTATCAAGACATTACCTACATCAACCACTAAATTATCAAGACTTTACCTACATCAACCACTAAATTATCAAGACTTTACCTACATCAACCACTAAATTATCAAGACTTTACCTACATCAACCACTAAATTATCAAGACTTTACCTACATCAACCACTAAATTATCAAGATTTTACCGACATCAACCACTAAATTATCAAGACTTTACCTCCACCAACCACTAAATTATCAAGACTTTACCTACATCAACCACTATCAAGACTTTACCTACATCAACCACTAAATTATCAAGACTTTACCTCCATCAACCACTAAATTATCAAGACTTTACCTACATCAACCACTAAATTATCAAGACTTTACCTACATCAACCACTAAATTATCAAGATTTTACCTACATCAACCACTAAATTATCAAGACTGTACCTACATCAACCACTAAATTATCAAGATTTTACCTACATCAACCACTAAATTATCAAGACTTTACCTACATCAACCACTAAATCACCACAAGCCAATATCAACCACAAAAATTAAATGATACTTTTTACGGCTATTCTGTAAAAAATTTCTTAATTGTTATTCCATTTAATCAGTTTTTCATATTGATGTTGAGATACTTTAAGTAATTATGGCTATATTACACACACACACACACACACAAGATCCACTACCCACACCCTCCCACATAGCAGCAGACGACCTCCCACCCTCCGTACCTCCCACACATGCCATCCCACCTAACAACAGAAGACCTACCACACACACTTGATCCCAGATAGCAGCAGAAGATCTCCCACCCCCACCTGCCACCGTAATAAAGGAAGATTATATCAGTAAATGAGAAAACTTGCCCAACTTCCCTGAGAGAGAGAGAGAGAGAGAGAGAGAGAGAGAGAGAGAGAGAGACGTGGGGATGGGGGGGGAGAGACTGGAATTTCTAACACATATATAAAAAAATACGCCACAACAAATATGAATGAAAAAAAAAAACAAAGCCATTAATTTGGTGAATTCGTCGTAATTACACCAAAGAGAATGAAACTCTGACTAACGTTGAAAAAAAAAAGTATATATTTTTAATAACAATTCATCCGGAAAAAAGAAATGTTTTAGCTTTCGTTATTTTATCCAGTGAGCAAATTTAATGAATGATGAATGACCCTGACTGTACTGTATAACCACGCTGTGTTATCATAGTTGGCAGTGTACCATAGCATCATACACACAGTCCCCAAAAAGTATCTTTACGGGTGAGTCCAATGAATTTTAAAATGAACACTAATAATTCCTGTTGTCTCGGTAGTGTTGTCAAAATTCCCTCGTTCGTTGTGTCATATTGATATTGTGTGGTAATTTATTTTCCTTAGTACAATCGATATTTTTTTGTGAATATACTGAACACTAAAATAAATCATTGTACTGTACTATTACCTTTAAGAAACTGTCCTGGTGGAGCATTTAGTGTGTTGCCAAGAGGAGTTCCCACCGTGCCACAGAAACACCTGACACTGTTACCAGATATGCGGTGCGACACTAGCAATATCTGGTCTTACTGGAATGATCTAAACTTACATTGATCTAAGAACAACAATCTTGAGATATACTCATCCTCTCATAGTAATTTTCTTTCATATTTTTAACAATTAACAAAACAAGTATCGAGTTTTTTTTTATCTATTAAAAATCGAAACAAAAAACAAAATAAGTAACTTCCCATTAAGTCACCTCACTACACTCCCTGCACCTCACTACACTCCCTGCACCTCCCTACACTCCCTGCACCTCACTACACTCCCTGCACCTCACTACACTCCCTGCACCTCCCTACACTCCCTGCACCTCACTACACTCCCTGCACCTCCCTACACTCCCTGCACCTCCCTACACTCCCTGCACCTCACTCCCTGCACCTCACTCCCTGCACCTCACTACACTCCCTGCACCTCCCTACACTCCCTACACTCCCTGCACCTCCCTACACTCCCTGCACCTCCCTACACTCCCTGCACCTCACTACACTCCCTGCACCTCACTACACTCCCTGCACCTCACTACACTCCCTTCACCTCACTACACTCCCTGCACCTCACTACACTCCCTGCACCTCCCTACACTCTCTACAGGCGCCGGGACGAGTAGATACACCCATGGATACAGCCAGCTTCGAGACCTGATGCAGGAGTGAAGGCGCATCGACCAGGATACAAAAAGGTATTGACTCCTTCATCCCTTCCCACCCAGACACATTACATGGAGGCTGGAGGCGATGAGGTACCAAGATTGAAGAGACGTGGAGGCTCAACAGTGTCATCCCCCTGTAAACTACCTCCTACACCACACACCTCTTGAGGACACACACATCCTACACCACACAGCTCCTACACCACACACATCCTACACCACACACCTCCTACACCACACACCTCCTACACCACACACCTCCTACACCACACACATCCTACACCACACACATCCTGAGGCCAATTCACGTGTCATACCGTAGCCTGGCCTGTGTTTAACATTATTTTAACACCTGTAGTATGCTCCCCTTCCTTCCTTGTGATGCTTCCCGCTACTGTTACATAATTCCTCTGATCTCACCACTAGTGTGTTGGTGGGGGATGGGGGATGGGGTGTGTGTGGAGGATGGGGTGTGTGGGGGATGGGGGTGTGTGGGGGATGGGGTGTGTGGGGGATGGGCTGAGTGTAAGTATAAGTCAAGGAAAGGGACAAGAGAAGAGGGGAAAGAGATAAGGAGGAAGGTGACACAACGAAATAAACATCGATAACTAACATTAAATTTAACTCTCTCTCTCTCTCTCTCTCTCTCTCTCTCTCTCTCTCTCTCTCTCTACAAGACCCTCCCACAGTAGTAGTTGATGCTCCTGTTTACGCACGAATCGGGACGAAATTTCCTCACAAAATAGAATTAATTTCCGGCCAGAATTAGACTTCATTCAACACTAATAACATTCGGTAAAAAAAAAAATATAATTTTCTCCATTGGTATTACTTTTTTCTCTCTCCTTTTTTACTGATAAAGAGTTACGTCTCCATCAGTGTAAATGTGAGTTATTTTTACTTATCTATGACCC
>CAUDMG010003940.1:117500-177500 GCA_958450375.1 Homarus gammarus
GTCTTATTTCCTTGTCTTACGAGGGTCGGCACTGGTCACGGCTACTCCCAGTGATAGTCTTCATTCATTGGTTGGTTGGTTGGTTCGTTCGTTCGTTCGTTCATTCGTTCGTTCATTCACACTGTTTTATAGATGTATTTCATTGTTATTCATTCATTCATTTGTTCGTTCGTTCATTCATTCATTAATTCGGAAAGAGATAGATGGAGAGAACGAAGAAAAAAAACGAAACTCCTATTTAATTAAACAAAGTATATATAACAAGTACCCAACCAGCAGTAGTACGCCCCAGAGTTTTAGCCATAGATGTAATTAATCTGGAGAGCCGTGGTTGGTATGTCTGTATGCCGTGTTAACTTTAGGCACGCGAGGATGGTTAATTTTACCCGGTGTACAACCCATCATGGTCATTAAAACTTGATTTATATCCGGATTAAAAAAAAAAAAACAAATAATGGATTATCTTCTCAGGTGTTTTAAACGACCGTAACAAATGGTTCTTATCTGCGACGATACGTTTCTGGGAGTTAAGAGAGAGAGAGAGAGAGAGAGAGAGAGAGAGAGAGAGAGCGAGAGAGAGAGAGAACAAAGACTCACCACAGCCAAAACTCTTTAAAACCCCAACAGCACCTCCAGGTAAGCGGAGGAACACATGGGAGGCAAATGGTGTGTGTATGTGTGTGAAGACTCTCCGTCCCCTATAAGCCTCTTGGTGCCTTGAGTCTCAGGTAAAGCCTCCATGATGCTCCGAGTCTCAGGTAATGCCTCCATGATGCTCCGAATCTCAGGTAAAGCCTCCAGGATGCTCGCTACCTTCCTCCTCCTACAGGAATGATGCTCTATAATACTCGACGATATAGTCATGTGATCCGTCTTGGTATGTTGCAGGTGTGGTGAGTTATGCTGCAGGTGTGGTGAGTTATGTTGCAGGTGTGGTGAGTTATGTTGCAGGTGTGGTAAGTTATGTTGTAGGTGTGGTGAGTTATGTTGCAGGTGTGGTGAGTTATGTTGCAGGTGTGGTGAGTTATGTTGCAGGTGTGGTAAGTTATGTTGTAGGTGTGGTGAGTTATGTTGCAGGTGTGGTGAGTTATGTTGCAGGTGTGGTGAGTTATGTTGCAGGTGTGGTGAGTTATGTTGCGGGTGTGGTGAGTTATGTTGCAGGTGTGGTGAGTTATGTTGCAGGTGTGGTGAGTTATGTTGCAGGTGTGGTGAGTTATGTTGCAGGTGTGGTGAGTTATGTTGCAGGTGTGGTGAGTTATGTTGCAGGTGTGGTGAGTTATGTTGCAGGTGTGGTAAGTTATGTTGTAGGTGTGGTGAGTTATGTTGCAGGTGTGGTGAGTTATGTTGCAGGTGTGGTGAGTTATGTTGCAGGTGTGGTGAGTTATGTTGCGGGTGTGGTGAGTTATGTTGCGGGTGTGGTGAGTTATGTTGCAGGTGTGGTGAGTTATGTTGCGGGTGTGGTGAGTTATGTTGCAGGTGTGGTGAGTTATGTTGCAGGTGTGGTGAGTAATTACGAAACACTTGCAGTATAATATGCAAGTGTCTTTGGTAAGATAACGACGCCTGTAATCACCACTACAGAGGTATAGAAAGCAAATGTCAGGTGTGTGTGAGAGAGAGAGAGAGAGAGAGAGAGAGAGAGAGAGAGAGAGAGAGAGAGAGAGAGAGAGAGAGAGAGAGAGAGAGAGAGAGAGAGAGAGAGAACACGTTAAATGGAATAGGAAAAATGGGAGAGGGGAGGAAAGGGTAAGGGATGATATGTAAAGAAGATGAGGGAGAGGAGAGGGGGGAATGAAAAGCAGGAAGGGGAGAGAAGGGGAGTGAAAAGCAGGGAGGGGAGAGGGGAGGAGAGAAACAGACAGGGGTGGATAAAAGGATGAAGGAGAGCAAGACCGGAACGAGAGAGAGAGAGAGAGAGAGAGAGAGAGAGAGAGAGAGAAAGAAAGAAAGAGAGAGAGAGAGAGAGAGAGATACGATCACCTGTATAATACTTCAGTTAATTAAGTCTTATTCTTATCTACGTCTTCAACTTTATTATTATTTATTTACTTATTATTATTATTATTATCATTATTATTATTATTATTATTGTCATTCTTATATACCCTTATCATCACGATCTTTGTCTCTTCCTTTCATCATCAATTATTCTTTCTATTACCAACTTCTGTCTTACCACATCATTATCACTACCTATTATTATCCCTCTCTTACCTCTATCATCACCATCTACTATGTCTCTCCTTTATCACCTGTCCCTTGTTCCCCCCCTTCATCATTCACCCTCTTATAGGTAATGATATTAACCCAGACAAGTTATTGCATTACCAAAGGGTGGAAATGATTGTGCCTAACCCAGTTCTAGGTATGTCAAGAGGAGGAGAAGGAGGAGGGAAGGAGGAGGGAAGGAGGAGAAGGAGGGAAGAAGGGGGAGAAGGAGGAGGGAAGGAGAAGGGGGAGGGAAGGGGGAGAAGGAGGAGGGAAGGAGAAGGGGGAGGGAAGGAGAAGGGGGAGAAGGAGGAGGGAAGGAGAAGGAGGAAGGAAGGAGAAGGGGGAGAAGGAGGAGGGAAGGAGAAGGGGGAGGAGGAGGGAAGGAGAAGGAGGAGGGAAGGAGAAGGGGAGAAGGAGGAGGGAAGGAGAAGGGGGAGAAGGAGGGGGGAAGGAGAAGGAGGAGGGAAGGAGAAGGGGGAGAAGGAAGAGGGAAGGAGAAGGGGAGGGAAGGAGAAGGAGGAGGGAAGGGGGATAAGGAGGAGGGAAGGGGAAGAAGGAGGAAAGGAGAAGGGGGAGAGGAGGAGGAGAAGGAGGAGGGAAAGAGAAGGGGGAGGGAAGGAGAAGGGGGAGGGAAGGAGAAGGGGGAGGGAAGGGGGATAAGGAGGAGGGAAGGGGAAGAAGGAGGAAAGGAGAAGGGGGAGAGGAGGAGGAGAAGGAGGAGGGAAGGAGAAGGGGGAGGGAAGGAGAAGGAGGAGGGAAGGGGGATAAGGAGGAGGGAAGGGGAAGAAGGAGGAAAGGAGAAGGGGAGAGGAGGAGGAGAAGGAGAAGGGGAAAGAGAAGGGGAGGGAAGAAGGAGGGGAGAAGGAGAAGGAGGAAGGAAGAAGAAGGGGGAGAGGAGGGAAGAAGAAGGGGGAGAGGAGGGAAGGAGAAGGAGGAGGGAAGGAGAAGGGGGAGGGAAGGAGAAGGAGGAGGGAAGGAGAAGGGGGAGAAGAGGAGGGAAGGAGAAGGAGGAGGGAAGGAGAAGGGGGAGAAGAGGAGGGAAGGAGAAGGGGGAGAGGAGGAAGAGGAGGAGGGAAGGAGAAGAAGGAGTAGTAAAAGAACAAGGAGAAACGAAAGGGAAGAAGAGACGAAAGAGGAAAAGGAAACAAGAGGAAAAAAAAAGATAGGAAGAAGAAGAAATTAAAAGAAAACTCCACAATAACCCACCGCCATACATACTGCATACTGTATAGTGTATACTGTATACATACCAACACGGCGCGCGCGATATTATACATTACGTGCCGAAGTAAAAATACCAAATTCATTTTTCTCCTTCAATAGTGTAGCTACATAGTTTTGCTTGATACAATTACCACACCTAATATATGATGATGCTCTGTGTGTGTGTGTGTGTGTGTGTGTGTGTGTGTGTGTTGAAATTCTACTACTACCCCTTACATAACTACCACCATCCCTACACTACTACTACTACCACCAGTCACCATCACTACCAATACACCACCATCACTATACTATCACCACCACCACTACTACCAATACACCACCATCACTATACTATCACCACCACCACTACTACCAATACACCACCATCACTATACTATCACCACCACTACCAATACACCACCATCACTATACTATCACCACCACCACTACTACCAATACACCACCATCACTATACTATCACCACCACCACTACTACCAATACACCACCATCACTATACTATCACCACCACCACTACTACCAATACACCACCATCACTATACTATCACCACCACCACTACTCCCAATACACCACCATCACTATACTATCATCACCGTCATTACCATCAATACACTATCACCACTACCAATACTTTCCTTCTTTGGATAAGGATTAGATTAGGAGGTGGTGGGGGTTATGGGGGGGTTATGGGGGGGTTATGGGGGGGGGGGGGTTATGGGGGGGATTATGGGGGGGGGGGGGTTAGGGGGAGGGGCTTATCCAGACTTTACCCAGACTTGGCTCCAGCAACTCGTCTCAACCCTCCGTGGCTCGGCCTTCGAACACGGTAAACTACGACCTACATTCATATGCAAATTCCAGCAACGTAAATTCAGTAAATGGAACAGCTCCTCCTCCTCCTCCTCCTCCAGCAAGATATCTATGTTACACCGCCACTATGTAAATCTCTCTCTCTCTCTCTCTCTCTCTCTCTCTCTCTCTCTCTCTCTCTCTCTCTCTCTGTGTCCCGGTAAAACTCGTCTTTATTTCTCATATTTTGCAAATCTCTTATATTTCGTTTACAAGGAAATCTCACTTTCATTTATTTGTATAGGTCAATATATTTCACATGCATATATATTTCTGTTTATTTCACGGATCAGTATACATCAGTTTATTTCATATTTCTATTCCGATTTATTTCATGCATTTGTCAATCTAACTATTGTTCACATTAAGGGCCTATTTTTTTTTTTTTTTAACCAAACTTTATTAAAAAAATAAATTAAATCTTCGGGAGTTCTCTTGATGCATTTCATTTTATTTCACATATTTGTAAGACTCATTTCTTCACGCTACATTATCACGCCGCCACACACACTCTTCCGGGATTTCGTTATTTATCTCCCCGCTCTTTACTTCACAGCCGTCGCCACCGCCGCACCTCACAACGCATTAAAGCCATGTTCATATTTCGTCATAGGGCAGAAACGTCTTGGAGGCGAGTAAGTTTGGTCCATCTCTAAGGTTACAAGGCGTGAGTGTGTTATCCCTGGGAGAGAGAGGACGCGTTATAAAAGGTCACTGTCTATTCAATTATGTAGGTCCGGTGGCGTCTGAGGGACTCTCGTACCATAATGGAGACGAAAAAAGTGAAAGTGGGTTATATAGGCCCATTAGAGACAGTGTATACTAAGCCTTCAGTACCCATGGAAGGCGGAGGCAGCGTTCTCGGCACTAAACTGGACTTCCTTCATTTCCCCAACTGTAATATTAGGTACTCCTGTACAGCTGGGTGGACTGAATGTACCCAAGATCGAAAAAGGGTCCTTTAGAGCACGAGGCGAGAGCCGTAGCCACTCGGCCACCACACCCCCATTATTATATAAAATGTCAGCTGAAAATATTTACCATGGTACATTACCTTCGTTTTACAGATGATTGAAAACAATTGATTTGATCCATAAAAATAAACCAATAAAAACATTTATTTTATCAACAGATTCGGAACAACAAAATGTTTTTATTCATTAACACAAATTTAGTTGAGTGTAGTGTACCGGGACACCTCAGCTCTACAGGACACGCTATACTGTTTAGCTTATAACAGTTACAGTAATTCTTGTGGTGACACTGTTATGCTTTTATCTTATAGCCTACACATACAACACACCTTAGTAACCAGTACACACTAGTAACTACCGTCCAGTACACCCTAGTAACCGGTACACCCTAGTAACCAGTACACACTAGTAACCAGTACACCCTAGTAACCAGTACACCCTAGTAACTACCGTTCAGTATACCCCTAGTAACCGGTACATCCTAGTAACCAGTACACCCTAGTAACTACCGATCAGTACACCCTAGTAACTACCGTTCAGTACACCCTAGTAACCAGTACACCAGAGTAACCGGTACACCCTAGTAACCGGTACACCCTAGTAACCGGTACACCCTAGTAACCGGTACACCCTAGTAACCAGTACACCCTAGTAACTGGTACACCCTAGTAACCAGTACACCCTAGTAACTACCGTTCAGTACACCCTAGTAACCGGTACACCCTAGTAACCAGTACACCCTAGTAACCGGTACACACTAGTAACCAGTACACCCTGGTAACCGGTACACCCTAGTAACTACCGTTCAGTACACCCTAGTAACCAGTACATCATAGTAACCGTTACACCCTAGTAACCAGTACACCCTAGTAACCAGTACACCCTAGTAACTACCGTTCAGTACACCCTAGTAACCAGGGTGTGTTGCCTCCTCGTGGCTAACAAGGCCAGGTATAATCCAGGCCTGCCACTTCACCTTTAACCTTACGCCGACGACCCACCCCCCACCCTTAACCCCCACTCCCCACCCCCCATTTTACACCGTCTGGCTCACCTCCCCCTCCGTCTCCTCCCCCCCCCCTCCTCTCCTACACCAAGGTACGTCTACAACCCCTCCAACGTCTGCAGCATCCCTCCAACATCATGGTTTCCTCTACAACATCCCTCCAACATCACGGATTATGTCTAAAACATCCCTCCGACATCGTGGTTACGTCTACAACATCCCTCCAACATCATGGTTACGTCTACAACATCCCTCCAACATCATGGTTACGTCTACAACATCCCTCCAACATCATGGTTTCCTCTACAACATCCCTCCAACATCATGGTTACGTCTACAACATCCCTCCAACATCATGGTTACATCTACAACATTCCTCCAACATCATGGTTTCCTCTACAACATCCCTCCAACACCATGGTTACATCTACAACATCCCTCCAACATCATGGTTACGTCTACAACATCCCTCCAACATCATGGTTACGTCTATAGCATCCTTCCAACATCATGGTTACGTCTACAACATCCCTCCAACATCATGGTTACGTCTACAACATCCCTCCAACATCATGGTTACGTCTACAACATCCCTCCAACACCATGGTTACGTCTACAACATCCCTCCAACATCATGGTTACGTCTACAACATCCCTCCAACATCATGGTTTCCTCTACAACATCCCTCCAACATCATGGTTACGTCTACAACATCCCTCCAACATCATGGTTTCCTCTACAACATCCCTCCAACATCATGGTTACGTCTACAACATCCCTCCAACATCATGGTTACGTCTACAACATCCCTCCAACATCATGGTTTCCTCTACAACATCCCTCCAACATCATGGTTACATCTACAACATCCCTCCAACATCATGGTTTCCTCTACAACATCCCTCCAACATCATGGTTACGTCTACAACATCCCTCCAACATCACGGTTTGTCTAAAACATCCCTCCAACATCATGGTTTCCTCTACAACATCCCTCCAACATCATGGTAGACCGTCTAGAAGCCAACATCACCACGGACCGCCACCTCCCATTATGGTACGTCTTTTATCTGGAGTTAATTTCGTCCCCAGTCTCACCTCCCTCCCTCATAATCTTTCTCGGGCCACCATTCCAGACAAAGTGCCTCCCAAATTCCGTCTCGGTTCCCATTCCTGCCTCCTAATTCCATTCCATTCGCATCCCGTCATGACCTCTCTCGTTCCTTAACACTCAAACCTTCCTCTTCTTCCATCCCATTTCTTTATGCTGTCCCCATCCTGTCCACCATTCCGTTCCAGATACCCTCCTCTTCTTCCATTCCATTTCCTTATGCTGTATCCACTCTGTCCATAATTCCGTTCCATACACCGTCCCCAATGTCGCATTTTCACCGTGATCTCTTCCTCAAAAGCTCTCTCTCTATTCCATCTGATTATTTACCTTTCCACACACTGTTCCGTATTGTATCTGGGCTTCTCATTACACACGCTAAATCCCCTCAACCGTCCCATGAGTCTGAAGTAACCCATTCCATAAATAGTCCATAATCTATTGCATCTCTCTTCCATACGCCATCGACCCATTCCATCGTCATACCCCTATTCCAGATCCTCACTCTTATTCCAGCATACGCCATCCCCATTTCGTCTGGTGTCCAATTCCATATGTTCAGCCCACCCCCCCCCCCCCGGTCCCATCACCACCCTCCCCCCTCACCATCCCACTCCCACGCCCCCCTCCCACCCCATTCCAGACCTTCCCCTCTCATGTGTGTGTATAATATATGTATTACCTTGTGTCCACCTGTCCACCGTAGAGAGAGAGAGAGAGAGAGAGAGAGAGAGAGAGAGAGAGAGAGAGAGAGAGAGAGAGAGAGAGAGAGAGAGAGACCCCAGGAATCGACACCAAACATCAGCAAAATTCAACAATATTTCAAGAGGTCGGACAAACACAAATTCCAACCAACGTCGTCCAATCATTCCCAATATTCCTGATGTCAGCAAATTGGGATTCCAACACCGGCAGAATAGGAAATCCTACCTAACAATGACCCCCAAGGACTATCAAATATTTTAAAACACTGGTATAGGAACTCCACAGTATTCCAAGGACCATAGCATATTGAAGGAATTCCAAGTCCGGCGACAAATTCCTAAGAAATGAGAATATAAGTTTGGAAAGAATCCCTGAGTCACGGAGTTTTACTGAGAGCCATAAATACGACCCCGACACCGGTACGACTCCTGGTAATATTACATAGACCAAGAAAATAAAGTTCCAATCCCGGTACGACCCAGAATTGAAGGTTCCATCACCGGTAAGACCCACACATATAAAGGTCCCATCACCGGTAAGACCCCCATATTAAGGTCCCATCACCGGTAAGACCCCCATATTAAGGTCCCATCACCGGCAAGACCCTCATACCAAGGTCCCATCACTGGCAAGACCCCCCATACCAAGGTCCCATCACCGGTAAGACCCCCATACCAAGGTCCCATCACCGGTAAGACCCCCATTCCAAGGTCCCATCACCGGTAAGACCCACCTGCAATATTCGTGTTCAGGTAAACGAAGGTCCGGACCTCATCACCACCTTTTCTCACCAACATACCTGGAGGAGAGAGCCAGGCGGAAACCCTGTGTTTTATGGCGGGGAAGTGGAGATGCTTCTGGGTACACACACACACACACACACACACACACACACACACACACACACAAACACACACACACACACATACAATTGCATATCTCCTTTTATTACTTATACTATTATTCATCATTAACACCATCATCATCATCATCATCATCATCACTACTAGTATTATCATTATTATTAACATTATCATCATTAATATTGTTCTTGTTCCATATATCACATCACCTTTCCTTAAATATATCTCTCACACACTTTGTTGTCCTCCGTATCAAAGGTATAATCCTCAACGCCTTTATAATCAAGTCTTATACTGAATAACCAACGTTACGAGCCGGAATATTCTAAATTAATCCTTATATCAAGATGAAATAGGGACTAGAATCTTTTAAAATCTTTTGGGGACTTGTTTATATCATCTAAGTGTGAGTAAAGAGTCAAGATTTTAATAAAAAGTTCGGCAATTATTACAACTTTGACAGATAAATTACCACTGATGTTATTGCGTCATTGTCACGCCTGTTAGATCGAAGTCAAGAGGTGTATTAGTTTAAGTGACAAATGACAATCCACTTTGATGCTATGTGGGTACAATCCACTTTGACATTGTGTGGGTAAAGATTGTCATCGCCTGTGTTGCATGATGAGATGGAATACACACAATATTTGCCAGGTACTCCCCGTCCGTCCACGTACCCGTTCTCCTATCCGTCCACGTACCCGTCCTCCTATCCGTCCACGTACCCGTCCTCCCATCCATCCACCCACTCGTCTACCCCCCCCCCCCCCGAACACACACACAGAGAAGCTATCTTAATTGGGTTTCTTCTTTAAGGAAAAAGGTCGAGACCCAACGTACCCTCAAGCGTTCCTTTGAGACTTAACGTACCCTCAAGCGTTCCTTTGAGACTCAACGTACCCTCAAGCGTTCCTTTGTGACCCAACGTACCCTTAAGCGTTCCTTTGTGACCCAACGTACCCTCAAGCGTTCCTTTTTTACTTAACGTACCCTAAATGTGTCTGATTTGCAGTCTTTGTGAGAGAAAGAAAAAAAGAAAGGAAGAAAGAAAAAAGAAAGAAAGAAAGAAAGAAAGAGAGGAATCACAGGAATAATAGAAAAAGTCAATGAAAAAAAAGAAGAAAAGAGATAAAAAAAATGATGTCAATAAAATAAAAGAACAAATCACAGGAATAACAAAAATAACCCAATGGAGAAAACAGAAGAGAAGAGAAGAGAAGAGAAGAGAAGAGAAGAAAAGAGAAGAGAAGAGAGATGTCAGGACAGAAGAGTGAAAATTAATTCTGTGTACGGTGGCCCTGGAATACCTGGTCTCGGTGGGCCCCTGACCATGGTGAATTCCGTTCAGCTTGGGGGTCAAATATTCACCAGAGTCAAGGGAGGGAGAGGGGAAGGGAGAGGGAGTCAATGGAGGGAGGGAGGGAAAGGGGGTTAAGGGAGGCAAGGAAAGGGGTTCAAGGAGGAGGGAAGAGGAGGTCAAGGGAAGGAGGGAGAAGGGGTTTCACAGGAGGTAGGTAAAGTTTGTAATTTTCTGTAACTAAACGTAAATAAAAACTTCAAAACATCAATGAAAACGAAAGATATACATAAAAATACATACAATGCATAGCTAAAGAACATATACATATACATATTAAACAAAAAAACATTCGAGAGTCGAGTCCACAAACTACAATAAAGATTAATTAAAAAAAAAAGACGAAAGTAAAATCACAAACGAACTGAGATCGATACAGAAATCCTGAGTCCGAAGATACGCTGAGAGAGACACTGAGAGTTGCTGAGGAAGAGATGCTGAGAGATGCTGAGGAAGAGACACAGGGGAAAGAAATAGAGGAGAGACAGAGAGGGAGAGACACACAGAGGAGAAACACGGTCCAATAACAGAACTTGAGTCACCCAACACAGTTTTTCATCTCCTCAACTCTCCTTTACCAACTTACAAACTCCTTCCAACTCCCCGACTTGTCAAAGCACATCCCAGGAGCCGGCCCCCAAAATTTGTTTCAACACGTTCCAGAAGGGAGAGAGAGAGAGAGAGAGAGAGAGAGAGAGAGAGAGAGAGAGAGAGAGAGAGAGAGAGAGAGGACTAACGAAAAATACTATCCACATAAAAATTTAGGAGTTACATTGATAGCGGTAAAGACAAGCAGTGAATAGGAAGGAAACCTGCGGTAAAATGTATGTACTCGAGCTAGAACACACACACACACACACACACACACACACACACACACACACACACACACACACTGACAACGGCGACAACTGCAGCAACGATATTAATGACAACTGCAGTAATATTAGTAACGGCACATATCAGGAGCATGAGGCAACAACACGAAGCAGAAGAAGCAGCAACAACAACAACAACAACAACAACAACACGAAGCAGAAGCAGCAGCAACAACAACATCAACAACTACTACTACTACTACTACAACTACTACTACTACTACTACTATTACAACTACTACTACTACTACTACCACTACTACAACAACACGAAGTAGAAGCAGCAACAACAACAACAACAGAGGCATAAGCAAGAGGCAGAAGCAAGAGGCATAAGCAAGAGGCAGAAGCAGAAGCAGAAGCAGCGGCACAAGCAGAAGCAAGAGGCAGAGGCAGAAGCAAGAGGCATAAGCAAGAGGCAGAAGCAGAAGCAGCGGCACAAGCAGAAGCAAGAGGCAGAGACAGAAGCAAGAGGCATAAGCAAGAGGCAGAAGCAGAAGCAGAAGCAGCGGCACAAGCAGAAGCAAGAGGCAGAGGCAGAAGCAAGAGGCATAAGCAAGAGGCAGAAGCAGAAGCAGCGGCACAAGCAGAAGCAAGAGGCAGAAGCAGAAGCAGCGGCACAAGCAGAAGCAAGAGGCAGGGGCAGAAGCAAGAGGCATAAGCAAGAGGCAGAAGCAGAAGCAGCGGCACAAGCAGAAGCAAGAGGCAGAGGCAGAAGCAAGAAACGGAAGCAAAACTGTAAGACCTCTTAAGCAAACTTTCACGAGAATTCATTTTCATTACTCCAGCCAAAACTTGAATTCCCCAGAGACGGAGAAAAAGAGGTGATTCACGGTCCCTGACTCTCTAAACTGCAGTGGTTCCCAGACTTGGAGTAAATTACCCGATTGGGATAATATGACCTTTTTCAGTGAGGTTAATGAGGTACTCTGTCGAAAATAACCTAATACTAACCTAATCTAACCTCATTTAACCTAACGTTATCTAACCACCCTATCGGTAATTTAACCTAATGCTAACCTAATCTACCCTAACCTAACCCAACCACCCTATCGCTAACCCAACCACCCTAACCTAACCTAACCAAATCCAACCACCCTATCGCTAACCCAACCTAACCTAACCTAACCTAACCTAACCAAATCCAACCACCCTATCGTTAACCTAACCTACCCTACCCAGCAAGAAAATAAACACACTCCCTCCTATAACCAACACGCGCTTTCCCCTGCCAGCAAACACTCAGAGAAAGAGAGAGAGAGAGAGAGAGAGAGAGAGAGAGACTGCTGGTGGTGATCAGTAACGAAGACACAAACACTCACCACCATCACCACTCACCATCACCACCCACCATCACCATCACCACCCAGTAAGACAGTGCACATAACTCAATTTTGGTGTCACTATCATTAACCTTTATATTGTGTTATGTTATTAGTGTAAATAATGTAAAAAAAAATATAATATAATTTGACCCCCAGCGAAGAGGAATTTACTTGCTATATAAAACAGTGGTTCGTTTAACTAAGAGGTAGATTAATTATCATGTTGTAGCCAAGATCACTACTGTATTATACTGTATCATACCACTGTAATATCCTGCCGAGTCCTTGTAGTCTCTAGCACGGCGTGATGTAAATATATGATAAGTAAATAATAAAAATATTTCAATTCGTAACTCACTCTATACCCACGGTGCTTAAATTGTGTCTCAGTAGCGAATATTTCTCTCACTCTATTACCCACGGTGCTTAAAATGTCTCAGCAGCGAATATTTCTCTCACTCTGTTACCCACGGTGCTTAAAATGTGTCTCAGCAGCGAATATTTCTCTCACTCTATTACCCACGGTGCTTAAAATGTGTCTCAGTAGCGAATATTTCTCTCACTCTATTACCCACGGTGCTTAAAATGTGTCTCAGTAGCGAATATTTCTCTCACTCTATTACCCACGGTGCTTAAAATGTGTCTCAGTAGCGAATATTTCTCAGTGGTTTAATATATCCACCAAGAAAGAAACAGTAAGGAAAAAAACTTGGTAAAAGGTTAATTTAAGTTCCAAAGTTCAACTCCAAGCAGTGAGTCCATCGTCATAGCGGCGTTGGTTATCGAGGGTTGTAAAAAAAACATCCTCTAAGGGGAAAAGTTCAGATTGTGTCGTCGTTCTCACAAGTTGAAGGGTCACAACATCCAACACGTGAGGCTAAACACCACCCACACAGACAGACACAACCCTTAGCCAGACATAATCAAAGTTTTAAAAAGAGTACAGCACAAAGACATGAGATGATCCTCCAGGGAGAGAATTTGAGATGGTATAGGAGAATAATGTTTATCTTTAAAGCTAAATTACAGGTATAAAAAAAATAATAAAAAACATCTAGCTGAGAGAGAGAGAGAGAGAGAGAGAGAGAGAGAGAGAGAGAGAGAGAGAGACCCATAATGAACCTGTCTCAACAGAATCAACCCTGGACAGCGTGCCATAGGGAGTGGTGCTTGCCCCTCGCCTGTCTAGCTGCTGTCAGGGGGAGTGAAAATGATCAACAAAGGCTCACTCCTCACCCCCCTCAGCCAGACAGTCTGTACACACGGCCGGGGAAAAAAACAGTTCACAGCTTTCCCTCACTCATCAATACACTGGCGATTAGTAAGTTATATTTCTTTATGTATTTCACAACATAAAAAAGGTGTTATATTCATCTTAACGTTAACCTAACCTAACCTAACCTAACCTAATCAAATCCTCTAGGTAGCGTCAAGGTGGTTAATCCTATAGTGATGTAAGCTGGGGAGGGAAGAATCTTCAGGTGAAATAAGCTTGGGAAGGGAAGAATCTACAGGTGAACTAAGCTGGGGAGAGGACCAATCTTCAGGTGAAATAAGCTTGGGTAGGGACGAATCTGCAGGTGAAATAAGCTGGGGAAGGAGGGGGGGGGGGAGGGGAGATTCTTCAAATGACCCCTATTAACACAAAACTCAACCAAGCAACAAAGTTTACACACCAGGTCACCACACCTTTGATCAGTGACCTTAACCTAACCTAACCTAACCTAACCTAACTTAACCTTTGATCAGTGACCTTAACCTAACCTAACATAACCTTTGACCAGTGGCCTTAACCTAACCTAACCGAACATAACCTTTGACCAGTGGCCTTAACCTAACCTAACCTAACCTAACCTAACCTATTTTCGTAAGTCAGGCTTGAAACTCTGCTGTGAGACCTAACTTTACCACTGCATTTCTCTCCGCTCTTACGTACGGTACGGCCAACTGGGTACGGCCATCTGGGTACGGACTAAGGCCATCTGGTAGTCTTACGGGCGAGAGATAGTTTCTGCTAAGTACCTAGAAAATGAACTCACTCTTTCTTTCTTTCTTTCTCACCCACGTATTATTATCTCTCTCTCTCTCTCTCTCTCTCTCTCTCTCTTACCTATATTGTGCTTCTCATACGTACTGTTCTCTCTCTCTCTCTCTCTCTCTCTACTAACAATACCCAGGTGTAACAATGCGTTTCAGTGGTTCATGTCCCACCCCCGCCCCCCCCCCCCCCCATACCTTACAGGATATAACAATGAAATCCGGTGTTATAACCTTCCAAGGAATGAACTAAGTCATACGGGTTCTGGCAATCATTACACCACGCTAAAAATTAAAAGGAATTACGACTTGAAATTACAAAGTCAACAACCATGACACCAACGACAATTAAACTGACGAGAGAAACAAGGACATATACAAACAACAACACACTATATTAACAATGATAAAAATTACGACAAAAACAATAATAAAATAACGATAAAAAAAAATAACGAAAAAAATAGTATTCATAAAACCGTAATTGAAACAAATAAAAGATAATGTCAATAACAACCAAAAAGACAAAACAAACAAAATACCCCCCGAAAAAAAAACATATTAAACACTCCAAAAATAAAAGTAAATCTCCAATTAAAAAAAAATAAAAGCCAAAAAAAAAAAAAATAAAAAAATAAAAAAAAAAAAAAAAATAAAAAAAAAAATAAAAATAAAAACCTACAAAAATAAAAAAATAAAATAAATAAAAACCTAAAAAAAAAAAAAAAAAAATAAAAAAAAAAAAAAAATATAAATAAAAATAACCTAAAAAAAAATAAAAAATAAAAATAAAATAAAATAAAATCAATACACTAAGGTGACCCCCCCCCCCCCCCCACCCTCACCCTCACCGCGAACTTAGTAACTCAGGCCAGATTAATTAAACCGTGACGTCAACACATTTGCCTCCAAGACCCCAGATGCAATTTGGAGGCGAGGAAAAGTGGTGTGTGGGTCTTTATCCTGTGTAACAAGATGACCTGACTTAACGGCTATAACATACACTGGTACACTGCTAACCTGACCTGACCTAACCTAACCTAACTTGACCTGACCTAACCTTACCTTACCTAACCTAACCTGACCTTACCTAACCTAACCTAACTTGACCTAACCTAACCTTACCTTACCTTACCTGACCTGACCTGACCTGACCTAACCTAACCTAACCTAACCTAACATAACCTAACCTAACCTAACTTGACCTAACCTTACCTTACCTAACCTAACCTGACCTGACCTGACCTGACCTGACCTGACCTGACCTAACCTAACAAGTACGCTTTTAAAGACATTAGTAACAAAAAATAAAGGAAACAGTATAAAAAAAAAGTCCCGTTAACTCATTACTTTTAACAACATTCTTCCAAAAAAAACGGTGACCCAGGAAACGGCAATGAAGGCGACAGCACCACAAACGATACACCACATTAAAAAAAAAAACAGGACCAAACACCTTAAAACAAAACAAAAACAGAGAAAAACAGCGACGTTAACTCATTCTTTACACACACACACACACACACACACACACACACACACACCAAAATTCGGGAGGTCAGGAGGCGACACTAAGCGACATGTCAAAAATCCTAGAAACAAAGAACGTGGACGAAGGTAAACAGAGGCGCGTGGGAGCTGCACAATAAAGCTGGGATGGGCGGGCGCGGGCTGTCACACTCCCCCCCCCACCCCCCCCCCACGTCTCCCTGGCCCGCTACAACAAAGACTCGCGCCAAAAATGATCCCGTACACTTTTTACGCTTCCCGCCTCGCGCCCATATAAACGCTTCTGGCAGTCACTATCAGCCAGCCGGACCCTCAAGACACCACCTTCCTCTTCCACTATACATCAGACACACTGTAGCACGGTCTCAACCTATAATGCGTCTTATTACTGCGTCGCACATATTCTCCACCACTGTGCCTTAGTCCCCAACACTGCGTCACAGTCCCCAACATTGAGTTACAGTCCCCAAAACTGCGTCACTGGGACTCGTGCTGGACCATCGACGCTTCACAGACTTCCAGAGAGAGAGAGAGAGAGAGAGAGAGAGAGAGGAGAGACTGACTCAAACGCGCCAGATTCATTCCTTTGATTAATCCCTTAAACTGTTAAATCCGCTCACTCGAGGAGAAAAAAAATAAGATAAATCCTTTAAAGATTTTTTTTTCCACTGGGTTATAAATGGCCTCTTAAAATCCCATCTTTCCTGACTTGACTGAAAGTGATTATTGTGAGTGAGGGAGTTGTTTTTTCCTCAGATCATCTCAACGTAGTTTTGGTCAATTCCAGGTCGTTATTGTTTGAGAGAGAGAGAGAGAAAATTAACTTATTCTTAACAACAGTCTAGAGTAAATTGAGTTAGGTTAGACTAAATTAGGTTAGGTTAGGGTGGTCAATCTTCAGATGAAATAAGCCGGGGTGTCTAATCTTCATGTGATCCATCCATTACAACATGAACCCCCCCCCCCCCCCCACAGCGTACAATAAAAACAATTAATTAATATTCAGACTCACCACCAACGACACCATCACCATCACCACCATCTCTCCCTCATCATCATCACTCACGTCACCACCTTCCCCACCACCACCACCACCTCCCCCTACCATCAACAACGACCACCACCAAGATCTCCTCCCCCAACCACCACTACCACCATCTCCCCACCCCCACCAACACCTCCTCCCCACTACCACACCACCACTACCACACCACCACACTCCGTCAGCAGAAGACACCGGCATATAAATCACTCCGACCTTGCCCGGCGTGCTCACCAATTAAAGAGGTAATCTGTTTTAATACCTGAGGGGGAGGGAGGGAGAGAGAGGGGAGAAGGAAGGAGAGAGGAGAGAAGGAAGGAGAGAGGGGAGAAGGAAGGAGAGAGGGAAGGAAGGAGAGGGAGGTATGGAGGAAACAGGGAGAGAGGATGTGTGTGTGTGTGTGTGTGTGTTTGTGACATTGAGGTAGACAGACAAGACAAACATCACAGCAGACAGAACCATCACCACTACCACAGCAGACAGGCAGATACACAGTCCACCAGCACAGCAGACAGACAAACACACACACAGACCACCACCACATTAAACAGACAGACAGACAGACAGACAGATAGACAAACAAACACACACACAGACCACCAGCACAGCAGACAGATAGACACACACACACACACACACACAGAGACCACCACCACAGCAGACAGATAGACACACACACACACACACAGACCACCAGCACAGCAGACACAGTATTTGCTCAGCTCAGATAAAAGTCATAAAACACACCACTGCTGCACCTCAAAGGTTCTTCACACTTAATTGAAGCCGAGAAAAAACAAGATTCAACCACGATACGTTTTCTTTTCATCTACAAGTATGAGATTAGTGTGTGAGACGAGGGACGATATATGTGAAGCTGAGATTAGGATTGGATGAGATGTGAAATTACAGGGTTTGAGATTAGGAGTTGGTGGAAATGAGATTATGATAGGAAAGAGGTGAGATTAAGACATGACAGAGCTAAGATTAGGACACGACATGAGTGAGATTAGGATATAACAAAGAGCTGAGATTCGGACATGACTGTACTGAGATTAGAGTGGAATCGGGACAGGTGAGAAGGTATAAGGTAAGTGATTAAAGGGTGTGTTGAGTCGAAAGGTGAGACTAGCCGGAAGGAGGGTTAAGCTTATCTAGGTCTTAACAGGGGAAGGGAGAGGGTGGGAGGGTGTGGTGATAGTGAGGGAGGGAGTGTGAGGGAGAGAGTGGGCGGGTGTGGTGAGAGTGGTGGTGGTGGTGGGGGGGGGGGGGGACTACCAAACACCACCTCTCCTTAATAAAAAAAAAGACCCACCCACCCTTTTGATGTGGTCCCTCCCAAAACTTTGCCTCCTTTCTACAAGACCTCATGTCCTTAACGTGGTCAGTGTCGGTGGGGTAGAGTGAGACCTGGGATGTGTAAGGAGAGCCGGTGTGGAGTATTGTGTGTTATCCCGAACAGCTGTGGTAGCGGTGAAGAGGAGGAAGAGGAAGAAGAAGAAGAAGAAGAGAAAGAGGAGAAGGAGGAAGAAGAAGAGAAGGAAGAAGAGGAGGTCGTCGTATCAAGGCTGACTGTAACCTCCCACAATATACAACTTGGGTCGAGTGTTTGAGCTGCCGAGGGAAGAGGAAGGGGGGGGGGGAGGAGTAGGAAAAACGAGGACGAGAGGAGAGGAAGGAGGAGGAAGAAGGGGAGGGGGAGGAAGAAGAGGAAGAGAAGCAGCAGGAGGAAGAGGAAGCCACACTACTGTACACTGACCACAATGATACGTGTCTGAGTTGCCTCCAGGCCTTCCACCTCCACATGTGTACATCCATAAAAAAGAACTCGTCTGTCTGTTCGTTCGCTCGTTTACCTGTCTGTTTTTATCCGTCCATCTGTCTGTAAAACACCTATCTATCTATCTATCTATCTATCTATCTAAGCTTGAATTAATCAATGTAAGGTATACTATCCAGTCACCTGAAGCTTAGACACCTCAGTTTATTCCACCTTTACGCTTAAAACACCTTAACACCACCTGGGGGGGGGGGGGGGGGGTAGATTAGATTAGGTGAGGTTAGATTAAATTAGGTGAGGCTAGATTAAATTAGGAGAAGTTAGATTAGATTAGGTGAGGTTAGATTAAATTAGGTGAGGCTAGATTAAATTAGGTGAGGTTAGATTAAATTAGGAGAAGTTAGATTAGATTAGGTGAGGTTAGATTAAATTAGGTGAGGCTAGATTAAATTAGGTGAGGTTAGATTAAATTAGGAGAAGTTAGATTAGATTAGGTGAGGTTAGATTAAATTAGGTGAGGTTAGATTAAATTAGGAGAAGTTAGATTAGATGAGGTAAGATTAGATTAAATTAGGTGAGGTTAGATTAAATTAGGTGAGGTTAGATTAAATTAGCTGAAGTTAGATTAAATTAGATGAGGTTAGATTAAATTAGCTGAAGTTAGATTAAATTAGATGAGGTTAGATTAAATTAGGAAAAGTTAGATTAGATTAGGTAAGATTAGATTAAATTAGGTGAGGTTAGATTAAATTAGCTGAAGTTAGATTAAATTAGGTGAGGTTAGATTAAATTAGCTGAAGTTAGATTAGATTAGGTAAGATTAGATTAAATTAGGTGAGGTTAGATTAAATTAGGTGAAGTTAGATCAGCTTGGTGAGGTTAATTTAGATTATATTAAGATAGATATAGGTGAAGTGAGGTTAGATTAGGTTAGGTTAGGTTAGATTAGGTGAACATTGGTGAAATTAATCATGAGGTGTCACAAAGCTGGAGAGACAGATCCTGCTATTCTATTCCCAGCGTGGCCTTAACCTCCTCCCCCCCCCCCCTACAGTAACCACAGGATATAAACACTCGACCTTAAATTAACTGGTAGAGATATATTCAATGATGTCAAACTACCCCACAATACATCCAGTTTCACCACCAAATTAAAGGTGTGGTTTTGTGGTGGGATAAGGGATATTTTTTTTTTACGTTATTTTGGTTTGGTTTTTAGGTTAAGGGATTTTGTATTCGCCTCATGAGAGTTTTAGGGTTGGATAAATAGTTTCCTACGTACGTGAAGTGTGTTTTATGGTTGATTAATACAATCCCTATAGGCCTACCCACCTTTATAAAAAAAAGCCTTAAGCCGCTCATCCATGCTCAATAACAGAGAGAGAGAGAGAGAGAGAGAGAAAAGATGATGATGATGATGATGATGATGATGATGATGTCAACAGAGTATCACTCCATTTAGTGCTGTGAAAGTATACAGTGAAAAAAAAAAATTATATAAATGCTGTAAAAAGAACGCCACGAATAATAGGCATCTCTTTTTCACAGCTGTCATTTACACCGAGTGGGAAAAATTACGTTATAATTTTTTACGAAATAAATAACAAACACTTAATTTGATGATGTGATAAATAAGCTTTTATATTAAGCTGTCAAGCCCATCAAGCAGGAAATACTAAATGGACAATTTTTACCCAACCAAAATGAATCTTCTCTCTGACACATACGAAAAGGAAAACTGATGAAAAAAATCAATAAATAACACAAAAATAACACCAGACATTAAAATAACATAAATAACCAAAATCACTAAAACAATAACCACACTTAAATAACCCAACAAAAGCAAACGTAACTAATTAAACAAATCCCCCAATTTAATAAAAGTAAATCATTAACCTAGGTCTTCCTGGGTGGGATGGGATGGGATAGGATGGGATGGGATGGGATGGGATAGGATGGGATAGGATGGGATGGGAGCAAAGGAGGTTCATATAGGTTTGGTCATGTCAGGTGAAGTGATATGAGTTTAGGATAGGTAAGGTAGGAGGAGGTACACACACACACACACACACACACACACACACACACACACACACACACGCACACACACACGCACACGAGAGAGAGAGAGAGAGAGAGAGAGAGAGAGAGAGAGAGAGAGAGAGAGAGAGAGAGAGAGAGAGAGAGAGCCCCAGCAATATAGAGGTTTAAAATAGAGACTCCAGTTGGAACCATTTAGGCAGACAAGGGTAAGAGGATGATCTGAACTGGAGGGCTTTCAGGGTAAGTAAGATTAACTCACACTCTCTCTCTCTCTCTTTAACTCTTCCTTTCTATCTCTTCCTCTTTACCACTTTTATATCTCTCTCTCTCTCTCTCTCTCTCTCTCTCTCTCTCTCTCTCCTCTACAACGAGAGTGTCGACAATGGCACATAATTCGCCCGGTTTATGGACCTGTGCCTGGCAAAGTGGCATTATTTTGCGGTAGTTGAAATTTTTTATTATTTTGAGGCACTGAAGAGCTCGACCTTGACCCCTGTTGACTATATACGTCATAAGGTCAAGCTAGAGCCCTTGAATCAATAGGTATTGTCTGTATAATAGTCCTAGTAGTATAACCCTAACACCACCAGCTAGTTGTGTGAGGTAGTCCTAGTAGTATAACCATAACACCACCAGCTAGTTGTGTGAGGTAGTACTAGTAGTATAACCATAACACCACCAGCTAGTTGTGTGAGGTAGTCCTAGTAGTATAACCCTAACACCACCAGCTAGTTGTGTGAGGTAGTCCTAGTAGTATAACCATAACACCACCAGCTAGTTGTGTGAGGTAGTACTAGTAGTATAACCATAACACCACTAGCTAGTTGTGTGAGGTAGTACTAGTAGTATAACCATAACACCACCAGCTAGTTGTGTGAGGTAGTACTAGTAGTATAACCATAACACCACCAGCTAGTTGTGTGAGGTAGTACAAGTATAGTATAACACCACCAGCTAGTTGTGTGAGGTAGTACTAGTAGTATAACCATAACACCACCAGCTAGTTGTGTGAGGTAGTACTAGTAGTATAACCATAACACCACCAGCTAGTTGTGTGAGGTAGTACAAGTATAGTATAACACCACCAGCTAGTTGTGTGAGGTAGTCCTAGTAGTATAACCATAACACCACTAGCTAGTTGTGTGAGGTAGTACTAGTAGTATAACCATAACACCACTAGCTAGTTGTGTGAGGTAGTACTAGTAGTATAACCATAACACCACCAGCTAGTTGTGTGAGGTAGTACTAGTAGCATAACCAAACACAGGATACAGTAACGGGACATAGCAACGGCATCAACAGAATTAACGGAGGGATAAATCACCATAATTGGCCCTTCACATAGCAGGCTCGTTATAAGGGGCGTTATTCGACCACGACAGTACAGTATCTGGAGTACAATACAGAATATCCTTACCTAACACCCGGGGATGAACTACATAATACAGCTGCTGTATTTTGTTCTTACCTGTAAAGAGAGAAATTCACTTTTAATAACAAGGAACATAAATGGATTAAGTAACTGGAATCACATGAAGCTTAGACACCCTAGTTTATTTCACCTGATTATTAAAACACACTAATGCTACACTAGGTTAGGTTAGGTTAGGTTTTAAGTTTTTCTTTATGGTCACAAAACTAAACTAATTCATCTAAAAGTAATAATTTCTCGAACTGTTAAAAAATGAAAACCAAACTAAAGCGATTTTTTTTCCTATATTAACACGTCGTCTGGCGAAGATCACACTCGTCTGTAGTTTCCTCAGTAAATTAACCTAAGTGATGGTATAGTTACTGAACAGAAAACGTACGTGTGTGTGTGTGTGTGTGTGTGTGTGTGTCGCACGAATGAACTAACTAACAAACACAAGCCAGTATACAACCCCCTGTTCCCCAGTCCAAATTTTTTAAGGGAAATAAAAAGATACAATTAGTTTGAGCGATTAAGATAAAGAACAGAATTCACACACACACACACACACACACACACACACACACCGCACCCACACTAAGACTCAACTAGAGAAAGATAATGGATACAAGGAGACCAGATCTCACACTGCGGCACCAAATATCAGCAGCAGTTAGCGAGCCGCCCTAGACTCCCCGACGCCAGTTTGTAAATATACTCTCTCTCTCTCTCTCTCTCTCTCTCTCTCTCTCGTAAAAACAGACCACACTAGCCTCTATTTACTCACGTCTAATCGACCACTCCAGCCGCCTCTCCTCTCATCATCTTCATCTAAGGAGACTTAACACGTTACGCCATCATCCTAATCTTAAATTCTAACCCATTCAATCCAGTGCTTTAATGTTTCTCTTCTCTACCGCACGATGTATTCAACCCTTCCTTCCCACACACACACACACACAGACACAGACACACACACACACACACACACACACACACACACACACACACACACCACTTGCTTCCTCATCTTCACTCTCAGCTCAAGTGGCACGGTTTAAAAAATCCGAGTACTTATCCCAGCGTTGCAGACTATGTTCAGATGGTATAAATACCCCACTTAAGGCTGAGTCCTGAAGAGAGGGATTAGAATGAAGAACTCTCTGGGGAGGTGTATAGTGCTTAAGAGATCCTGGATTAAGGGGTAGAACGCTCTGGACCTGTGCAACTTACACACCCTGGCTTAAGGGATAGAACGCTCTGGACCTGTGCAACTTACACACCCTGGATTAAGGGATAGAACGCTCTGGACCTGTGCAACTTACACACCCTGGATTAAGGGATAGAACGCTCTGGACCTGTGCAACTTACACACCCTGGATTAAGGGATAGAACGCTCTGGACCTGTGCAACTTACACACCCTGGATTAAGGGATAGAACGCTCTGGACCTGTGCAACTTACACACCCTGGATTAAGGGATAGAACGCTCTGGACCTGTGCAACTTACACACCCTGGATTAAGGGATAGAACGCTCTGGACCTGTGCAACTTACACACCCTGGATTAAGGGATAGAACGCTCTGGACCTATGCAACTTACACACCCTGGATTAAGGGATAGAACGCTCTGGACCTGTGCAACTTACACACCCTGGATTAAGGGATAGAACGCTCTGGACCTATGCAACTTACACACCCTGGATTAAGAGATAGAACGCTCTGGACCTGTGCAACTTACACACCCTGGATTAAGGGATAGAACGCTCCGGACCTGTGCAACTTACACACCCTGGATTAAGGGATAGAACGCTCCGGACCTGTGCAACTTACACACCCTGGATTAAGGGATAGAACGCTCTGGACCTGTGCAACTTAAGACACCCTGGATTAAGGGATAGAACGCTCTGGACCTGTGCAACTTAAGACACCCTGGATGAGAAAGAAGAACGCCCTGCTGGTGTTTGATTTTGGGGGTCGTCTTTCCCGCCCCCAGCATCTCAGTGTACGTACAAGCCTCCTGGGGGTGACGGCGTGAGCAAGAAAGGGTAATCATTTATTAACATCCTAGCTTATTTCACCTTAAGATTAACCACCCTAATGATAACCTAACCAAACATTACATAACCTAATCTAACTTAACATTACCTAACCTAACCAAACCTAACCTAACCTAACCTAACCAAACATTACATAACCTAATCAAACTTAACCTAACCTAACCTAACCAAACATTACATAACCTAATCTACCTAACCTAACCAAACATACAACCTATCAATTACATACCTACTACCTAACCTACCAAACATCTACCAACCTACCAACCAAACATTACATAACCTAACCTAACCTAACCAAACATTACATAACCTAACCTAACCTAACCTAACCAAACCTAACCTAACCACCGTACTTGTATTAGTTAATCGCCAAATTCCTAAAGAAAAAGAAACTAGGCTGAGAGAGAGAGAGAGAGAGGAATAGCAGTATAAGGGAAAGAAAAGGAATAGGCAAAGGGAAGGAAATATAGAAAAAGGGGCTGCAGAAAATAGAAGAAAAGAACCGGAGAAAATGCAAAAGAAAGTTAATCAAAGTACACACACACACACACACACACACACACACACATACACTTTACACTTAGAGTTGGAGGCATGGTGTGTCCTCGGTTCCAGAGCTTCCTACCGTCGCCTGCCTGTCTTACTGCCACTAGAACTCAATACTGGGACGGCGGCAACAAGTCCTGGACGGGTACTGAATGACGGTAACAAGTCCTGACGGGTACTGGACGACGGTAACAAGTCCTGACGGGTACTGGACGACGGTAACAAGTCCTGGACGGGCACTGGACGACGGTAACAAGTCCTGACGGGTACTGAACGACGGTAACAAGTCCTGACGGGTACTGGACGACGGTAGCAAGTCCTGACGGGTACTGGACGACGGTAACAAGTCCTGGACGGGCACTGATCGACGGTAACAAGTCCTGGACGGGTACTGAACGACGGTAACAAGTCCTGGACGGGTACTGGACGAAGGTAACAAGTCCTGACGGGTACTGGACGACGGTAGCAAGTCCTGACGGGTACTGGACGACGGTAACAAGTCCTGACGGGTACTGGACGACGATAACAAGTCCTGGACGGGCACTGGACGACGGTAACAAGTCCTGGACGGGCACTGGACGACGGTAACAAGTCCTGACGTGTACTGAACGACGGTAACAAGTCCTGGACGGGCACTGGACGACGGTAACAAGTCCTGACGTGTACTGAACGACGGTAACAAGTCCTGGACGGGTACTGGACGACGGTAACAAGTCCTGACGGGTACTGAACGACGGTAACAAGTCCTGACGGGCACTGGACGACGGTAACAAGTCCTGACGGGCACTGAACGACGGTAACAAGTCCTGACGGGTATTGAACGACGGTAACAAGTCCTGACGGGTACTGGACGACGGTAACAAGTCCTGACGGGTACTGGACGACGGTAACAAGTCCTGACGGGCACTGGACGACGGCAACAAGTCCTGACGGGTACTGAACGACGGTAACAAGTCCTGACGGGTACTGAACGACGGTAACAAGTCCTGACGGGTACTGGACGACGGTAACAAGTCCTGACGGGTACTGGACGACGGTAACAAGTCCTGACGGGTACTGAACGACGGTAACAAGTCCTGACGGGCACTGAACGACGGTAACAAGTCCTGACGGGTACTGGACGACGGTAACAAGTCCTGACGGGTACCGGACGACGGTAGCAAGTCCTGACGGGTACTGAACGACGGTAGCAAGTCCTGACGGGTACTGGACGACGGTAACAAGTCCTGGACGGGTACTGATCGACGGTAACAAGTCCTGACGTGTACTGAACGACGGTAACAAGTCCTGGACGGGCACTGGACGACGGTAACAAGTCCTGACGTGTACTGAACGACGGTAACAAGTCCTGGACGGGCACTGGACGACGGTAACAAGTCCTGACGTGTACTGGACGACGGTAACAAGTCCTGACGTGTACTGAACGACGGTAACAAGTCCTGGACGGGCACTGGACGACGGTAACAAGTCCTGGACGGGCACTGGACGACGGTAACAAGTCCTGACGTGTACTGGACGACGGTAACAAGTCCTGACGTGTACTGAACGACGGTAACAAGTCCTGGACGGGCACTGGACGACGGTAACAAGTCCTGGACGGGCACTGGACGACGGTAACAAGTCCTGGACGGGCACTGGACGACGGTAACAAGTCCTGACGGGTACTGAACGACGGTAACAAGTCCTGACGGGTACTGAACGACGGTAACAAGTCCTGACGGGTACTGGACGACGGTAACAAGTCCTGACGGGTACTGGACGACGGTAACAAGTCCTGACGGGCATTGAACGACGGTAACAAGTCCTGACGGGTACTGAACGACGGTAACAAGTCCTGACGGGCACTGGACGACGGTAACAAGTCCTGACGGGTACTGAACGACGGTAACAAGTCCTGACGGGCACTGGACGACGGTAACAAGTCCTGACGGGCACTGGACGACGGTAACAAGTCCTGACGGGTACTGGACGACGGTAAGAAGTCCTGACGGGTACTGAATGACGGTAACAAGTCCTGACGGGTACTGGACGACGGTAACAAGTCCTGACGGGTACTGAACGACGGTAACAAGTCCTGACGGGTACTGAACGACGGTAACAAGTCCTGACGGGTACTGGACGACGGTAACAAGTCCTGACGGGCACTGGACGACGGTAACAAGTCCTGACGGGCACTGGACGACGGTAACAAGTCCTGACGGGTACTGGACGACGGTAACAAGTCCTGACGGGTACTGAATGACGGTAACAAGTCCTGACGGGTACTGGACGACGGTAACAAGTCCTGACGGGTACTGAACGACGGTAACAAGTCCTGACGGATACTGGGCGACGGTAACAAGTCCTGACGGGTACTGAACGACGGTAACAAGTCCTGACGGGTACTGGACGACGGTTACAAATCCTGGACGGGTACTGAACGACGGTAACAAGTCCTGACGGGTACTGAACGACGGTAACAAGTCCTGACGGGTACTGAACGACGGTAACAAATCCTGGACGGGTACTGATCGACGGTAACAAGTTCTGACGGGTACTGAACGACGGTAACAAGTCCTGACGGGTACTGAACGACGGTAACAAGTCCTGACGGGTACTGAACCACGGTAACAAGTCCTGACGGGTACTGAACGACGGTAACAAGTCCTGACGGGTACTGAACGACGGTAACAAGTCCTGACGGGCACTGAACGACGGTAACAAGTCCTGACGGGCACTGGACGACGGTAACAAGTCCTGACGGATACTGGGCGACGGTAACAAGTCCTGACGGGTAATGAACGACGGTAACAAGTCCTGACGGGTACTGGACGACGGTAACAAGTCCTGACGGATACTGGACGACGGTAACAAGTCCTGACGGATACTGGACGACGGTAACAAGTCCTGACGGATACTGAACGACGGTAACAAGTCCTGACGGGTACTGGACGGCTGCAACAAATCCTGGACGGGTACTGAACGACGGTAACAAGTCCTGACGGGTACTGAACGACGGTAACAAATCCTGGACGGATACTGAACGACGGCAACAAGTTCTATACGGGTATTGGACGACGGTAACATTTGTTTGAGTTCCCTATAAAGCGCCAACACAGAAGACCCGTTACATCCAGGTGGTAGGCAAATTCCCCCAAGAGTCTGTGAAAACCAGGCAGCAATATCATAAAGGCAGTCAGCGCCATAATGGGGTTCTCATGAGGGCGGGGGAAAATACCTGCCACCAAGTAGGGAAAAAGGTGGTGGGGGGGAAGAGTCGTTCAGTAAGTCAGTGAGGATGGGCGGGGAGTGAGCTTACTAATGCAGCTAAACGAGGTCAAAGGTCATTGTCAGGGAATGGGTGGGGGGCAAATTTCGCATCACCTGAACACTAACTCCTCTAACGCTAACCTAACCTAACTCAACCTAACCTAATCCCATGCCCAAGGTATCATTGAGGCAGTTATATTCAGGTGAAATAAACTGGGGTGTTTAATCTACAGGTTGATCTTAAGTTTATACATTGTAATTTATTCATAGCCTTCTATTTTTATAATTGAAAGGCCAAAAAGTACTGATGTTGAGAGAGAGAGAGAGAGAGAGAGAGAGAGAGAGAGAGAGAGAGAGAGAGAGAGACGCTGTTTGGCACCGAGGAAACATACTGTTACCGCCAAGGAAACTTTCTCTTGGCCCAAGTTATTCTTCGATAATATAGCTTCTTCTTCTTCTTCTGCCTTTTTTATTATAATACGTATTTATTTTCCCATTCCTCCCCTTTCATCTTTTTCTCTTCTGTTGCCCTTTATTCTTCGTGTCTTTTTTGTTGTTTTCCAATTCTTTTCTTCTTCTTCCACACACTTCCTTCCCATCTACTGTTAATATGATAAATACCTAACACAACACAGTCTAATACCAAAACATTAACCGAGTCACGTATTACACTCGTCTGAGACCGCCAGCTGACCTCGATAACTCATCTACATAACAATTACAGAAATATTTGTAGTATATACGGTGTTCAACTAATTGGATCACCTGAAGATTAGTGTGCGTAATCTTCAGCAAAATCAGCAAATTTCCGCTGGTAGTATAACTTTCCCTCGTTTATATAATGCTTATAAATATTACATAATCATCAACAGACTTAATATAAACTATAATTGAAAATCATTATAAAGGGAAGGAAAAAAACAGTTAAAAATCGTAATATTATCTATTCTAAGTTCAAAAATAATAAATAAATATTAAATAACTAACTTATTTTGTTAATTAACGTATGTATACTGCTACTATTACTTCTACTAATAATAATAACAATAGCTGCGTCATTTCGGAGAACCCCGAATTTAATTTAGCAGCTACTTATGAACAATTTATTGCGACTATCCATAATGCTCAAAATAAACACATCCCTAAAAGAAAATTCAGATCGATACGGAACCAACCAAAATGGATGAATAATAGACTCTTAGATCTTCTAGGGAAAAAGAAAGGAGTATATAGAAAAGTTAAGAAAGGCGAAAATCACTTACTTGGTTACTATCAGAACCTAACAAGACAGGTAAAAACAGAAATTAGGAAAGCAAAGAGAAATTATGAAATCAAGGTAGCAAACGAATCGAAAAATAACCCCAAAGCTTTTTATCAACTGTATAAATCAAAGGTTAGAGATACAATAGGTCCCCTTAAAACTACGACAGGAGAAATGACTGATGATGAGTTAGAAATGTGTAGTACGTTAAATTGTCATTTTCGCTCCGTATTCACAAATGAAAACCTAGCACAGTTTCCAGAAGTTCATAAGGTATATAACGACAGTATAGAAAATATGTTGATGAATATCAATATTACTAGTAACGATGTGCTTAAAGAAATTAACAAACTGAAGCCTCATAAATCGCCTGGTCCAGACGAGGTATATGCTAGAATATTAAAAGAATGTAGAGATGAGTTGAGTAATCCATTAGCAGTTTTATTTAATAAGTCATTAGAATCGGGCCTAGTGCCAGAAGCTTGGAAACTTGCAAATGTAGTTCCGATTTTCAAAAAGGGTGATAAATCAATTGCATCAAATTACCGTCCCATTAGTCTCACGTCAATCATAGGCAAGTTGCTAGAGTCAATTATTGCTACGAAAATCAGAAGCCACCTTGAAACATTCAACTTAATTCATTCTTCTCAGCACGGGTTCACCCAGGGACGTTCTTGTCTCACAAATTTGCTTAGCTTTTTCTCAGAAGTATTTGAAGCGGTAGATAATGATAAGTCATATGATATAATTTATTTAGATTTCAGTAAAGCATTCGATAGAGTCCCTCATGAGAGATTGATAAGGAAGGTAGAAGCACATGGAATAGGTGGATCATTATTAAAATGGATTAGGTCATGGTTAACTGGTAGGAAACAAAGAGTCAGCATAAATGGATTAAAGTCAGACTGGGGTGCGGTCAAAAGCGGAGTTCCCCAGGGATCTGTATTAGGCCCTCTGCTGTTTGTTATATTCATTAATGATCTTGATTTAGGTATAACTAGTAGGATTAGTAAATTTGCAGATGATACCAAAATGGGGAGAGTGATAAATTCAGACAGTGACTTTGAACACCTTCAAAGAGATCTAGATACCTTACATGAGTGGTCAGTAGACTGGCAAGTGAATTTTAATACTGATAAATGCAAGGTACTACAGATAGGGAAGACGAATACAAACGTTACGTATAAACTTGGTAACACGGAAATAGAAAACTCAGATTGTGAAAAAGATCTAGGTGTATTTGTTAGCAACGACTTGAAACCTAGAAAACAATGTATTAGCGTTCGCAACAAGGCAAACAGGATTCTTGGGTTCATATCTAGGAGTGTGAGTAACAGAACTGCTGACGTTATCTTGAAACTTTACCTAGCATTAGTGAGGCCACACATGGATTATGCGGTTCAATTCTGGTGTCCTTATTATAGAATGGACATAGATTCTTTGGAGAGATTACAAAGAAGAATGACAAAAATGATCCATAATATTAGAAACCTTCCATATGAAGAAAGACTGAAAAGCTTAGGCTTACATTCATTAGAGAGGCGTAGAGCTAGGGGAGATATGATAGAGGTGTACAAGTGGGTAAGTGGGATTAACAAGGGTAAAATGGAAGATGTTCTGAAGCTCAGTAATAACGAAATAACTAGAACAAATGGCTTTAAATTAGATAAATGCCGATTCAGAAAGGATATAGGCAAACACTGGTTTGGTAATAGAGTTGTGGATATGTGGAATAGGCTACCGAGTGCTATAGTAGGATCGGGGACGCTAGGGAGCTTCAAGACGAAGTTGGATAGGCACATGGAAGTGCTGGGATGGGTGTGAAAGGGATCTGCCCTGTATAGGCCTCCTGCAGTATCCCACTTTCTTATGTTCTTATGTTCATTAGCCACAACGTGTGTGAGAGAGAGTCGACAGAACTTATCTTATCTATTTAATTTCGATAATAATGGCGACACAACAGCATATAAAGACACTAAAAAAATTACCCTAATATAGACCCAACTTCTTTAAATACGTATTATATACAATCTATATATACAGGTTAATAGTCAATTGAGACTCTTTCAGACATACGAGAGTTGGTTGTGTACACCAGTAACAGCTGCTGCAGTGAATAAAAACGCTTGAGGCAGCACAACACTGGCGGACGCACGACGCTTATCACGATATCTCTGACCCTGACCTTCAAGTCTCTGATAGGTAGCAGTGATCAAGGGCCTCTCGTCACGACACACACACACACACACACACACACCAATTGCCTGGGAGGGACACGAGCAACCACTATAATGTTTACCAAATGCTTACATGGTTTATTTAGACTTAATTAAGAACCTATAACTCCAGGTTGTGTATAATGCTAAAAAATAATAAACAAATAAATGTAAAAAATAAAAACAAATAAAAAAAAACAGCGAAATATATGAATAAATACGTATAAAAATGAATACCCCAACTTAAAAAAATATATATAAAAAATACGAACCTAAAATATCATATTAAAAAAAATAAAATAAAATAAATTTCTCTGCACAAAAACACAAACATTTATGAGAACAATAATGTTTTAGACCCGCTTGTATAATTCACGTAATAAATGGCATCGGCGGCAACTACATGACGGGTGTATCATCCATAAAATCAAACGGAGCGAGACTATTACTGCTGATGTGAATAATTTACGTAATCCATCCAGTTATAAGAGTCCATTTATAGTCCATTTGTGTTAATCTTGTGTAATGATGATTATGATGATGATAATAATGAATAGTATGTGTTGTTATTCTTTATATTTACTGAATATATATAAATTAGAAACATGCCACTTCTTTATTATAAGTTACTCAATACTTGGAAGCATTTACAACGACAGAACACAAACGAACCTAACCTAACCAAATTGAACTACGAAACGTATAAATCGAAGGTAATTGCGTCAGGTCAGGTCAGGTCGGATTAGGTTGGTTCGTTTAATCAATATTAGTTTAACCCCACAGTGTCCCTGGTGGTGGCAGCTCGTTGGAAAAAAAAACAATATTCTTCATTTTCTTAGAATCCAACTGGAATTTTCTTCTCTGTTCAAACCATCGACTTTGCATTCTATACAAATCAACACAAACCACATCTGTTACAGCCCCACTATAAAAATACCAGGATATAATGATGGCTCCCTGCTCCACAATCTACACAGCCACTCACACAAAGAACGCCGCAATACGAGCCGAACTTATATCTGATTCATGCCACAATCAAAGACACATCAAGTCATGTAGCAGAAGCGTCGCCCATAATTCCCGCCAAAACCTTCCTCTCTCTCTCCATCGCTTGGGTAGAATGCCATCGGTCGCTATTTTATCTCCTAATAATTCAGCCTTATAACAACCGGAAGGCCGCACACCAAACGCCCCTTAACTACACCCATTAGCCGCATCAGTACGCCACCATTAGCTGTAGCCATTTCCCAGTCTGTCCACAATGTCGGGTGAATTATTACAAATCGATAAAACACGGTGACTACACTCCTGGAATTTCGCCGAGCCCTTCCTCCCCCCTCCCCCCCCCACCCGAGTCTGCCACAGCCGTACGATAACTCCACTAACTCACTCAAACTAAATCCCTTCCAACTAATAAATATATTCTTTACTTTATTTTAAATTTATCATGACTTTTTTTTTAAATATCACCATAAATTAAACTAATATTAAATCACAGAGGTACAATAACCACACAATAAAAAAAACATAAAGTTCCTCTAAATTACGAATCAGTAACCATTTTTTTTTTTACATTACCGTTAAAAAAATACCGTAAGAATTAAAATCCCACAAAACCCAATACCGTGAACGAACCAACATCACGTTCAACTCATAGTAGCCAAAATGATAACGCAGTCCAATTATTACGGGTGACTATAGCGGATTTTATCACCGTGTGGGATATATAAGATCTCAATTGTGGGATCAACATTCTGATACGACCACAGCGGTTACCCTTCCCCCTCCCTCCTCCAGCGGTTACCCTTCCCCCTCCCTCCTCCAGCGGTTACCCTTCCCCCTCCCTCCTCCAGTGGTTACCCTTCCCCCTCCCTCCTCCAGCGGTCACCCTCCCTCCTCCAGCGGTCACCCTTCCCCCTCCCTCCTCCAGCGGTTACCCTTCCCCCTCCCTCCTCCAGCGGTTACCCTTCCCCCTCCCTCCTCCAGCGGTTACCCTTCCCCCTCCCTCCTCCAGCGGTTACCCTTCCCCCTCCCTCCTCCAGCGGTTACCCTTCCCCCTCCCTCCTCCAGTGGTTACCCTTCCCCCTCCCTCCTCCAGCGGTCACCCTCCCTCCTCCAGCGGTCACCCTTCCCCCTCCCTCCTCCAGCGGTTACCCTTCCCCCTCCCTCCTCCAGCGGTCACCCTTCCCCCTCCCTCCTCCAGCGGTCACCCTTCCCCCTCCCTCCTCCAGCGGTCACCCTTCCCCCTCCCTCCTCCAGCGGTCACCCTTCCCCCTCCCTCCTCCAGCGGTTACCCTTCCCCCTCCCTCCTCCAGCGGTTACCCTTCCCCCTCCCTCCTCCTACTACTCCTCTTCCCCCTCAGCTTTCATCCCATCATCCTACCACCCCTCCTGGCTTTCCTTTGTCTGTCTGTCTGTCAATCCAGGTGTTTCAAAGTACAGTACCTAACCCCTCTACGATAATTAAAAGCTCTGTAACACTATAATAACAAAGGTCGTATAATCATGGCTAATTAAAAGTTACACAGGTATATATATCAATGGATCGCGAGAGGTACTGACTTAGCTAAGGTACTGCCAAGCGCTAAAACTCTGGGGTCCTTGGCGTAGATGTATAAAAAGGTTCCTACGACATATATTTCTTGTAAGTAAAGATTTAAAACATTTTCCTAACTAATTGACTTTCGGTAGAACACAATATTTCAACTTAGGGAAATTAGCATAAAAATTCTACTTTAACTAGATACGTTTCTTTAACTCTACCTTAACTAGTTGGGTTCCTTGGGCCGAGGGAAAGGGAAGAAGGAGAGAGGAAGGAGTAGGGAGAGGAAGGAGTAAGGAGGAGGAGAGGAAGAAGACGGAGGAGAGGAGGAGGAGGATATGAACCACTGATGCTGGGTTCATTTCCGGTTTGAAAACCTAACCGAGAAAGTTTTTATCCAGGACAAACAGGAAACTACTGGAGGTACAAACAGTCATCTTCGTTCTAGGGGAAAATTGAGGGCCAACGGATTTGTTTTCTAGGATCAACAAGAACTTATGGAAGTAATTGGTCTTCTTCATCCTGGGGAAATTGAGGCCTATCATTTTTTTTCCCTCCATGGTTAAAAAGAAACACATTAAACCAATCCGTCTTCTTCGTCATGGGAAAAAATGGGAAAACCATTTTTTTTTTCAGGGCGAACAAGAACCTGTGAAAGTAATTGGTCTTCATCCTAGGGAAAAAATAATGTCCTGGCCAATAATCTTTTTTTTTTCTCTAGGATGAATAAAAACCCGTGACGTTACAACTGATCCTCTCGTTCTGGGAAAAGAATCTCTCCCTTCATCAAACTGTCCGAGCAGAAAATTTAGTCAGTGAACCGCCGCGACTCAGTGGTGATGGGGCCACACCATACACCACAGCCCTCGGACCACACCATCACCAGCTGTAACATCACCATTATCACCATCACACTCACCATTATCACCATCACCAGCTGTAAAATTAACCCCATAATTGTCATCACAGTGTTTGACCGCTACCACCAAAATAACCTGCATACAACCACCATCGCTGCCACCACCATTGCTGTCACTACCATCAACATTAATACCACCACCACCACCACCACTGGTTGCATACCCTACAACAACTATCGCTACCACTACTTGCACCCCTACCACTATCACCACTACTTGCACCCCTACCACTATCACCACTACTTGCACCCCTACCACTATCACCACTACTTGCACCCTTACCACTATCACCACTACTTGCACCCCTACCACTATCACCACTACTTGCACCCCTGCCGCTATCACCACTACTTGCACCCCTACCACTATCACCACTACTTGCACCCCTACCACTATCACCTCTACTTGCACCCCTACCACTATCACCACTACTTGCACCCCTACCACTATCACCACTACTTGCACCCCTACCACTATCACCACTACTTGCACCCCTACCACTATCACCACTACTTGCACCCCTACCACTATCACCACTACTTGCACCCCTACCACTATCACCACTACTTGCACCCCTACCACTATCACCACTACTTGCACCCCTACCACTATCACCACTACTTGCACCCCTACCACTATCACCACTATTTGCACCCCTACCACTATCACCACTATTTGCACCCCTACCACTATCACCACTACTTGCACCCCTACCACTATCACCACTACTTGCACCCTTACCACTATCACCACTACTTGCACCCCTACCACTATCACCACTACTTGCACCCCTGCCGCTATCACCACTACTTGCACCCCTACCACTATCACCACTACTTGCACCCCTACCACTATCACCTCTACTTGCACCCCTACCACTATCACCACTACTTGCACCCCTACCACTATCACCACTACTTGCACCCCTACCACTATCACCACTACTTGCACCCCTACCACTATCACCACTACTTGCACCCCTACCACTATCACCACTATTTGCACCCCTACCACTATCACCACTATTTGCACCCCTACCACTATCACCACTACTTGCACCCCTACCACTATCACCACTACTTGCACCCCTACCACTATCACCACTACTTGCACCCCTACCACTATCACCACTACTTGCACCCCTACCACTATCACCACTACAACCATCACTTTACATTAACTCCTATAGTCTCAAGATAATTCAAATTACCTCGACCTTAAATTCAGCTTAAGTTTTTGCATCATCCTAAGATTAGACACCCCAGCTTATTTCACCTAATGATTAAACACCTCTAACGTTAACCTAAACTAATCTCCCCCCTCCTCCCTAAATAAGCTGATGAAATAAGCTGAGGGTGTCTTTAATTTCCAGGTGATTCAGTTTATTAATATACAAACATAAGAAACAGTCAGACATTTCACATAATTAGACAAGTGTTTATTGAGGAATAGTCGAAGCCAATCAGGAGTTACAGTAGACCAGCCAACAGAAGCGGTCACAGTACCTCACACTGGAGTCTGCGAGGCGAGCAAAATATCCCTCCCCCGTCCACCCCTTCACTAATGTCGTTTTTACCCGTAATATTTACTTCACTTGGGGTAGACGCCAAGACCAGAGATATCTTAAAGGACCACGGTGATAAATTATTAATATTAACATACATACATACATACATACATACAACGCCTGTATTCTCCCCAAACTAACGTATGCGTCACCAGCCTGGTCGTCTTCTCTCAACTCCACCCAACAACGTCGGCTAGAGAAGGTACAGAAAAGGGCCTGCAGAATCATGCTCGGCGCAGAATACTCCGGCTACACCAACGCTCTCTCCACCCTGGAAATGCCATCCCTCAGTGATCTCCACCACCAAGCACTGGAAAGGTTTGGCAGCCAACTAATGCACCACCCTCGTCATCGCCACCTCCTGCCACCTGCAGCCCCCCACCCACCTCGCGCAGTCCGCCACTACAACAAAATACAGCCCATAAGAGCCCGCACCAACAGATATAAGAACAGCACCATCCCATCTACTGTTACAATTATAAACAACTCCTGATTTATGTACTGTACAGCCCTGTAAATGTATTCAACGCATATTATATCATTATGTCTAAATCAAATGTAAGTCTGTATATTTTCAGCCACCGGCTGCAACTCTATTAATAAACCGTTTACATAGTTCGTCCCCGAATTACGTACATCCGAATTACGTACAAACGGCCGATACGTACATCGTTTCTGAAGTCTTTAATTGCAAAAATATTGTCTTAAAAGGGCGAGCAATTTTTAAATTTGGCGGGCGAGACAGCCGCACCGCGCCGCCACTATCACTGACCATGCAGACGACACGCTAGACGCACCAAAACAACAAGTGTGGTCATTGTGCATACAGTACTTCTCCTGTGAATTTCTGCCCTATTTTGTACACTTTACTCTGTGTGCAATGACTGGTGTAAAGCGTAAGAGTGGTGAAGCCAGTGGGAGTGCTACGAAACGTCAAGCAATCTCACTAGAGGTAAAAATGGACATAATAAAACTGCTTGAAAGTGGTGAAAAGTTGACCAATGTTGCCCGCAAATTTAACCTGAGTCGGTCAACTGTTAATACAATTGATAAGGGCAAAGAAAAGATCAAGGAACATGTGAAATCTGCGCGCCGGTCCCAGAGAGGACGGCGCTGTACAGGACGTTTGTTTACTCCAGGTCTCGCGCACAGCGATGGTTATTTCGTTCATCTTTTCGTTTTATCCATGGAGTAAATTTAAAAGTAGACTTCGAGAAAACATTCAGTTAAAACACAAGGATATTAAAAGTTTGAGTCAATAGTACAATTTGTAGTATGTTTAATACAACATCTCTACAGAAATGCATAAACATGAAATTAACGCATCGGCGACTTTTGCCGGTCGGAACAACGCATCGGCTACTTTTGCCGGTCGGAACTCACGTCGAGTGAGGTGTGAGTGCAGACCGTCCTGTGGCGCGCCGGTACCTGGTAAGGTTTTGACCCCTGTTGGTGTCTCAGTATGATTCAGGAGAAAGCCCTAAGTCTTTTCAACGACCTAAAGAAAGATCACCCTGATGATACTGTGACATTCAATGCTAGCAATGGGTGGTTTAACCGATTCAAGGTGCGAAATAAGCTGCATAATGTTCGAGTGACTGGTGAGGCGGCGAGTGCTGATTGGAAAACAGCACAGGATTTTCCAGATAACATTATAGGGTTGGGGGATTTTCGAGTTAAGTACATTTCGAGTTAAGTACAACCTTTTGGTCCCCATTAACTGGTATTCAATAAACAATTTTAACCAAGGAATTGCCTGAATTGTGTAAAACTGGGATTACATGAGGGGTCATAGATTCCATTTCGAGGTGTGTGTGTGTGTGTGTGTAATAATAATAATAATAATAATAATTAACGGTTTATTGAAAGAGCTTGGCAGCCAGAAGGCTGAAAATATACAGTTACATATTTGGGGAATGGGTTACGAATTACAAATAATATACAAGTAACATAAGTGACACAAATAAGACATATAATAACTTAGATGGGGAAAAGCTCAAACTACAGTTCATTTCAACATAGTGACAGTGTTACAGTATTACAAGTTGTTGATAATTTTTACAATGGTTGGGACTGGGCTGTTCTTATAGCGATCAGTTCGTGCACGTATGGGCTGGATGCGGTTGTGGTGTCGAACAGCAATTCTCGGACAAGGGATCTCAGGTGGTAGTAGGAGCCGGTGTCGGGGATGGTGTAGAAGCTTCTTACCAAATTTGCAGATGAGGTCGTGGTGATGGTCAGTGAGAGTCGAAAGGGTCAGTGTGTTGAGCGCTTCTTGATATGTGGAGTAGGAAGGGGAGAGAATAATCTTGCATGCCCTCTTTTGTACTTTTTCTAGGTGTTTACGTTGTGTGGCATTTAGGGAGGAAGACCAGGTGGGGGAGGCATAGGTGAGCTTGGGAAGTATGAATGTTGTGTAAACACTGAGGAGCTCGTGTGCAGGAACTCCGAGGGACTTGAGTCGGCGGAGGAGGTGGAGACGGAAACTGGAGGATTTGACAACTTCACTGACGTGTGGTTTCCAATTTAGTTTGTTGTCTATGGTGACGCCGAGGAGCTTCGTGGAATCTACAACCTGGAGTGTGTTCGGACCTAGAGTAATGGAAGGAGGTGGGACAATGTCGGAGGAGAGGTTGATGTGCATAACCATGGTCTTGGTATGGTTAATGGTGACATGGTTGTTGGTGGCCCAGTTTTGGAGACTGTTCAATAAATCCTGAAGGGCGGTATAGTTGGGAGCAGAATTGTTGACGCTGTGTGTGTGTGTGTGTGCAATAAACCCTCACAATCAAGCCTTCAATAAAAGAACAATTACTTAAGTGAGAAGTTCCCCCCCCCCCCCCCCCGTTGTGCCAAGCCTCCAACGTCAATCAAGGGATGGGATGCGAGTCTCATTTGCATACTGTCTAATTACAGGTGAGAAGCCGGACTCCACACCTAGTATGAATTAATCTACGAATTGAACTTGACCGCAACATTATAGGTAATTCGATACTGGATTATAGACCAAGTATAATTGAACCCAAGAAGGAAATTTGATGATTATAAAGGATCACCTGAAGATTAACCCCCAAGCTTAATTCAGTTGATAATTAAGCACCCAAACGCTACCTGGGGGAAGAGGGGGGGGGGGGTTAGGTTAGGTTAGGTTATAATATTTAAATAATCAGGTAAAATAAGCGTGGGTGCATTATCTTCAGGTGATTCTCCCAAAAAATAAACAATAAATAAAAATATAAAAAATAAGTCATAAGTCAACACATGTTTCCACCGCCCAAATCCTTACTCACAGCGGCTGGAAAATAATAACGTGGCCAATACTTCAAAGTCTGATAAGTTATGACGCTTTTTGTCCCGGAAATCGGTGCCCTGAGAGCTCTTAGCCACGCTGTGTTTGACCCGGACGAATCGTAACCAATAAATGTTTTTTTTTCTTTCTTTTATATACCAGGTAAGGAAGTAAGTGTGTGTGTGTGTGTGTGTGTGTGTGTGTGTGTGTGTGTGTGTGACAACGCCCACGCGCCTGAAAAACGTTTATATACGTGTGTGACAACGACCATGACAACATTCGTGTGTGCGTGACAGAGATCGTGTGCGTGACATCGTTGGTGTACACACGAGACAAGGGGCGTGACGGTGAGGGCGGAGGAATGTTGCCTTACCTAGTGACTGGTTTTTCAAGTTCCGGCCTAGAGTTTGCTCTGACGTCCGCTGCCACATCTCTCGGTATCTGGCCATATTTCTACTGCCTGGCCACACCTCTAGTACCTGGCCACACCTCTACTGCCTGGCCACACCTCTAGTATCTGGCCACATCTCTCTCCCACTACTATTCACCCCCATTTAACCTCCCCAACTTTTTATCATTCTTCTTGCCCTACTCAACCACCCACTTGCCTTCATCTCTCTACCCCTCTCTCATCTCCCCACACACCTCCACACTACCACCCCTCACTTTGCACTCCTCCTCCCCTCCATTCTGCCTCACCTCTCCCCTTCTCTCCTCACCCCTATTCAACCTCCCCTCCCAAACAACTCTGTGACCTACCCCTCACTCTCCTCCTGCCATCACTGAATCCTATCTCCCCCTTTCCCTCCCTTAGTCCCCACCCCTATCTCCCCTTTCCCCTCGTCGTCAGTAGATAGTCGAGGGGATATGAATATTCAAGTCAATTATGATTGCGTGTGTTGTTTTGAGAGAGAGAGAGAGAGAGAGAGAGAGAGTGTGTGTGTGTGTGTGTGTGTGTGTGTGTGTGTGTGTGTGTGTGTGTGTCCCCTCAGGAATACACCCCTCCCCCACACTAAAGGCCTCAGTTTTTGGTGTAGACGGGACAAAACAAATTATGGAAACACAAGCCTATGAGTCTCCCTTCCCTCCTCTTCTCCTCCTTCCTCCACTCTTCCCTTTCTCTTCTCTCCCCCCCCCTTCCCTTCCTCTCTTCTCCATACTCCTCCATCTCACCTTCCCACCCTCTCTCCCCCCTTCCCTCCCTCTCTTCTCCCTTCCCTCCTCTCCCCCCTTCCCTCCCTCTCTTCTCTCTACCTCCCTCCTTCTCCAAAATATATCCACAAATCCACACAGCCATGCACCTAGATACCGACACATCCACACAGCCACCCACCTTAACTGTTGGTGTGTGTGTGTGTGCTCTTGAGAAATCGTGACAGAGAATTTAGATCGAATTGTAGTCCCCTTCACTTGTGCGTTTACAGGAGCTCAACAGGTTTTGTGCAGTGTGGCAACGTTGTGTTTGTTTACATTCGACAGAAGGAAACTCACGATAATAAATATACTAAAGAATCAAATTAAAACAATATTAAAACAAATATCTCAAAGATAATTATGAGTGGAATGTTTATATGACGAGCCCCTGTAAACGCAATAGTGAAGGGGACTGTACAATTCATGTGCAATATCTTATTTTTAAAGGCTATATTACATTACTAAGAGAGAAGACCTAACCTAACCTAACCAAACCTAACCTAAGCAAAATTTCCTGTCTTGAGCAGAAATCCAAAAATTCCCTGACCCTTTTCCAGAATTTTAAGAAATACGATTTTCCCTGACTGAGAACCCTGTAACAGTGTGGTGGTGGTGGTGGTGTCTAATGGTGTAGGTTGTGGTGGTGATAATGTATGATGGTGTAGGTTGTGGTGGTGATAGTGTATAATGGTGTAGGTTGTGGTGATGATAGTGTATGATGGTGTAGGCTGTGGTGGTGATAGTGTATAATGGTGTAGGTTGTGGTGGTGATAGTGTATAATGGTGTAGGTTGTGGTGGTGATAGTGTATAATGGTGTAGGTTGTGGTGGTGATAGTGTATGATGGTGTAGGTTGTGGTGGTGATGGTGTATAATGGTGTAGGTTGTGGTGGTGATAGTGTATGATGGTGTAGGTTGTGGTGGTGATGGTGTATAATGGTGTAGATTGTGGTGGTGATAGTGTATAATGGTGTAGGTTGTGGTGGTGATAGTGTATAATGGTGTAGGTTGTGGTGGTGATAGTGTATAATGGTGTAGGTTGTGGTGGTGATGGTGGTCAGTATTATGGTGTAGGTTGTGGTGGTGATAGTGTATGATGGTGTAGGTTGTGGTGGTGATGGTGTATAATGGTGTAGATTGTGGTGGTGATAGTGTATAATGGTGTAGGTTGTGGTGGTGATAGTGTATAATGGTGTAGGTTGTGGTGGTGATAGTGTATAATGGTGTAGGTTGTGGTGGTGATAGTGTATAATGGTGTAAACTGGTAAGTGAAAACCGCGTCCTGTGAATCGATTTTTTTCCCAATAAACGAAGAATAAAAAAAAATGACACTTCAACTATATAAATTAGATAGTAACTCAGCCAGCGGTGGGAAGCAAGTGAGAAGAAATTAATTACTGTATTTTTTATGAAGCCAAAAAGTCGATATAAAGTTTTCCCATAAGGTACAAAGTTTACTGTGATAAAGCCGTCACTTTTATAATTACTTGAGAGCTGTTGCCACCACCACCCACCATCACCACCACAGCCTACATCATCGTACACCATCACGACCTACATCACCACACACCAGTACCACCACAACCTACACCAGCATCACCACAACCTACATCACCATACAACCAGCACTATCTACACAATTGTCACCACCACACCCACACTACACACCAGCCTATTGAAGCTATAGGTGCTGATGGACACACACACACACACACACACCAGTGACCGTAACTGACAGCTGCACCCACAGGCTTCATTACCTGCCTTAATAACCTATTATCATCAATTATCACCCACGCTAACTACTGCTTACTCTACATGGCAAATGGGCCTGTGTGTTTTACCTGAGGACTGGTGCATGTGTGTCATCATTATCATCATCATTACTACTACTATCATCATCATAATCATCATCACCATCATTACTACTACTATCATCATCATCATCATAACTTCTATCATCTCATCATCATTACTATTATCATTATCATCATCATCATCATCATCACCATCATATATATCAAGAAAATCTACATTACCTTTGAAATAAAAAACAGAAATATCCACAATAATCCACAATAACCCACATAACCTAGGCCTACTTACCTCTTTAGGAGCTCACCATCCACCAGTCCCAGAATACAGTAAATAAATAATACAACGTTCTACCTAAACCCTCGCTGTATACCTCCACCTACACAGCACCCTGACAGTGAAGACGATCCGTGTAGTACCAGATCAGCGTCAGGTAGGTAATGGCCCCCCTCACCATACCACCAACGTCCTGCACTGAAGCCAACGAGCAACTATTGTTTTTTTTTTTTTGACCATTCTCATCCCCTACAAAACTCCTTCCCCCCAAGCCAACTCCTACAAAGGTTCTCCAATAATCCAGCTGGACTTTACACCCATCGTGGAAACAATCACCTCGGGCCTGGCTAGAAGGAAGACAATAACAGGAAAAAAAATCACCCATTGAGGAGCCGCTAGTATTCCCTAAACCTGAATTCTTCGATACACAATGACCTGTTACGGTGAATTGAAATGGGTCCATCTGTTTCTGTGGTACTTTACTCACACACACACGTACTCTCTCTCTCTCTCTCTCTCTCTCTCTCTCTCTCTCTCTCTCTCTCTCTTACAAACACACACACACACACATGAAAACGCACACAGAATTTAAATGCTTGAGTACGATGTCTTAAACACTGTGGGCGGAACGGACGTATATTCTATCCTTATTATATGTTCTAACACCCTCAGTCTTCACTATCTTGACACTACTGTAATATTCACTATAGGAGAAAAATACCTAAATAACGCCATTGAAACTTGGATGGGTGAGGTTTAGCACTGTCTTCCTTGGCAATTAAATCCATATTACTTTATTCGTGGCGTAAAGTCGTAAAATAAAGACAATTATGACTTCTCTAGGTTTCTATATGATGAAAACCTGAATTTGTAATGTTTATGTTTTGTTGGTAAGATTAAGTTACCTAAAGATCGTACAGCCCAGCTTATTAAACCAGCCAAACGCCACATCGGAGGGAGGGGAAGGGGTGGTTACGTTACGTCGCGCAAATCACATGCACTGGTATTCTCACACTGTATACCCACCAGAGATGACATCATGCCCAATGTAGCATAATTCTGGGATATATTACGGTATGGGAGAAAGAGTCAAGCTGTTTTGAATGACAAATTTAATGATTTTGTCGTTTGTGGTTGAGAGATACAGCTTAATTCTGCTGTCTCAGATATTTCAATTATCTGGGTTGAAATGCTGAGGTACGTCGTCAAAACGCTGAATGTTTGCGATTCAAAATTTGACTTAAAGTTATGATATTCACTGTGTACAGTCTTAAACAAGGTCAATAAATAAGGCAGTGGAGGCCCACCTGGCTAAAACACGGTGTACCATAAACAAGAGTGGGCAGCGCATGCCAGGGAGGATATATGCTTTCTACACACACAACCGCCTAAGCCTAGTTCCTACATAAGCAACACATGTTAATTCTCACCTCAATTCATGTTAACAACAATTTCTAAGTTTTTCTAATTTCAATCTCGCCTTTAATGTTGAGTAATGATCAAGGGATATCTCTAAGTCGTGTAGGTCATGAATTAAAGCGACAGCTGGTATCTCCTGGCAGCCAGCGCACAAATGACATCTCGCGAGCTTTTGCCACAAGTTACAACTGACAACGTCGGCGGGAAATATTCATCTCTAGCGTCTCGGGCAACGATGATCGATTGGATACGGCGATATACGATGAAGTGCGTAAACATTGCGGTCATCTGTCAGTTCCCAAGGTGACAGGGGTTGACAGGTGTTCGTACCGGACGTCATAACTCAAGTTTTTGTTTACGGTGTCGTCAGTTAGCAACGCGGGAGGGTGGTGGCGCCTGGCAGTCCGCGCACCGCCCTCCTCCACACCACCACTTCAGCCCGCCACACATTCTTCTATAATTACTATACTACATGCTCCTACAATTGGGAAGTGACCGTGTAAGTCTGAGTAGAGCAGGATGGCGGGAAGTGAGTCAGGAGGGAGGGGGGATATGTACGGATACGGTTATTTTAACTTATGTAAGGGTAACATTATATTGACAGTTCATTTGAGGTGTTGGCCGTGTTTTTACCCTCGAAACCTCATCGTCAATATGCTATAAATATCTAAACAGGGTAAATATCACCATGGTAAAATATTTCCTGCCAAGAAGAATATAGCCAGGGCATTTGGGCTATATTTTTGGCAGGATTAACGACCTGAAACTTTGGTGAAGTATGATGTAACTTTGAACCTAATTCCACACCCAGAGTCATGAAACAAGAAAAAGTAAACGTACAGCCTAAACGTACCGATAAAAACATCTTATATACAAGGCAGTGAGATCCACGAGTCGGGGTCACGAGACGAGGACACCTTGTATTGTTGTAAGGTGACACAACACCACTCAGCCACACTGTTACCGACACACAGTTAACACTTAGCTTTTATTCTTCTTCTTTATAGGTAAATAACAGAGCGTAGAGACATATTTTATAGTCCTATATTAACGTTAACATAATTCTAACATCATTTTTATATCAACATCACTTTCTCTTTATAAATTAATGTCTTTTTATATATTTCAACAATTTCAACATAACTTTTTACATCATCAACAACAATATCATCTAATATCTTAGCATCAACTATATATATAAACAGATTCATTCCATAGCTGAATAAATTTCTTTTATATCAACGTAATTACTTGACCTTTGACCCCCAAAAATCCCTCCAAGACCGTAATTCAATCAAGGTTGTGTTAATGATCTGTATATAATTCCCCATCAGCACAAAAGACAACCAAAACATCAAATTATCATCGTATAGTTCCTAAGACCCATTTAAAGCAGTCTAAAACATTTAATTTCTCTATATTACATAATCTTCCTCCTGGGTTACCTGAAGATTAGTACTTTCAGCTTAATGTCACCTTATTAATCATTCTAATGGTAATCTAACATAATCTCACCAGTCCTAACCTAACCTAACCTAACCTAACAATACCTTCTCTAAACTAACCTAATCTGACCTGTCCTAACCTAACATAACCTGCCCTAACCTATCATCACCTACCGTAACCTAACCTAACTAAACACGACACACTCTAACCTAACCTAACCAATCATCACCTACCGTAACCTAACCTAACCAAACACGACACACTCTAACCTACCCTAACCTAACCAAACCTAACCTAACGTAACCTAACTAAACACGACACACCCTAACCTACCCTAACCTAACCTAACCTAACAACAAAACAGGATTGCCAGTGTTTATAACTTGACAGGAAGAAGAGGAGAAATAACAAGCTATAAAATGTCTCCCCCCGACAGGATGAGAGACAGAAAAAGGACCAATTATTATGAATTACATCCAGAAAGATACAATTTTCATCAGACAGACAGACACATGAAGATTAGACACCCCAGCTTATTACACCAGAATAACCACCCTAACGCTACCTAGAGTAATTAGGGTATAAGGTAGGTTAGGTTAGGTCAGGTCAGCGTTAGGTTAGGTTAGGTTAGGTCAGCGTTAGGTTAGGTTAGGTTAGGTCAGCGTTAGGTTAGGTTAGGTTAGGTCAGCGTTAGGGGTGGTTGATGTTCAGGTGAAATAAGCTAATGGGGTTTCTAATCTTCAGGTGATCCAGATGATTAACACGAGGTAGCTGTTGTTCCCATCAGCCAGTCATCAAGGCCTAACAATGCAGCCGAGACCACCCACCATCACACTACTGATGAGTCTCGTGGGGCGCTGACTGACTGACGGTGGCGGTGACGGAGGGGTGGGCGAGAATAGCTTCGTCAGAGAGAGAGAGAGAGAGAGAGAGAGAGAGAGAGAGAGAGAGAGAGAGAGCAAAGAAAATGATGATGTCTTATAGTAATGATGATGATGATAGTGATTATAGTGGTGATAGTGATGATAGTAGTGATGATGACACTGTACTGGATGGTGTATAAATGATGATACATTAGTGGTGGTAGAGTGACGGCTGATGGTGTTAAGTTACAGATGAGAGTAACAGAGGTGGTGTTATTGTCACTCATAGACTTAACAATGGTGGCAGCTGGTAATTTACATACGAGCAGTTAACGGAGATGTAACGAAAAATGAACATAACAGTGATACCAGAGATGTGTTAGTGATGTGTTTTGAGTGATGAAGATGGAGGAGGAGGATGTGAGTGAGTGAGTGAGTGAGTGAGTGAATGAGTGAGTGAGTGAGTGAGACATCAATAATCAGGGGGACCATAACATCAAAGCGACAACTGCAGCATCCGATGGGAGGGGGAAAATACGGCCCCATTTCACAGACGTCATGAGAACCTATCACAAGAACCCGATGGTGTGGTCAAGCTAATCTCAATTACGTGGACGTATGTTGGTTTAGGTTACGTTAAGTTAAGTGGTATTTGGAAGTAGGAATTGTTTATCTAACGAGGAATTGTGAAAGGTGAAGGTGACCCAGCTGGTGTGACCCAGCTGGTGTATATCCCACATAAACACGGGTAGAGGTGACCCAGCTGGTGTATATCCCACATAAACACAGGTAGAGGTGACCCAGCTGGTGTATATCCCACATAAACACAGGTAGAGGTGAGACGCCGTGCCGCCCCAGACAACCACCTCACCGCACTGGGGTCAGGTCTGGGTAACACCAGGTAAAAAGTGGAAGAAAATGGGATTCAATCTGGAACTGCTTTATATTTTTTCCTCCCCTTAAGAAGAACGTTAACCTCGCTGGCTAGATCTGCTGCCACAGGATTAACGAAATTATTCTATATTACAATGTTTTATTACTTTACTCCTTAAGAATGATGCTATCCCCTTCAAGACATCTACATGTAGTAATTGAACTCTTGTTGCATACGATATGTTCCCTAGACTAAGATGAGCTTCTACACAATGGTTTAAGTCATCGTAATCAATGGGTTAAAATCTAGCCGGCATGACAAAAACACACACACACACACACACACACACACACACACACAGATAAGCTAGTATTATTATTCAAACGTAATTCTGAATATAATCACAGACTGTACACCTGATCGGTAACATTTATCTTTCCTGCAAGTTTTTAGATCCGAACAATGAGGCAGCAGACTAGCTTCACTATCTTCTCTCTCTCAAATAAACTCGGTGTTTTGTTGTGTCGTAAAGCTCAAACTACTGTACCTTCACAACACAAAACACTTCCCAGCGTTAAGATCACAGCGACTTTCCAGGAAGCCAACTCATTATAACAAACCAACTCTACTTTTACGATCATTACTTGAAGACGAGAAGAAAAAAAAAAGTCAATGAAAATATCAAAAGAAGAATATGAATAGAAACCCTTTAAAAAAAAAAACTCTTTCAAGGGAGATTTAGTTATACGGACTTACAAAGCGCCCCTTCAAAACCACGAGGAAGGAAAGCCCCTGAGGACGGCCCTACACCAGATCACATCTATGGCCCCCTTGAACCCCCCCTGAGAGCTAGGCAACGCTCAACCCACCAACACGGGCATTCACGTCCTGTTGTTCTGGGATAAACACATAAACATAAACACAGCCTTGACGACACGTGATCCTCCTACCTGAATCTCGGGGAATATCCACTAACACCTCCTACAGTGACTCAGTCTTATCCTCACACTCCAGTTATCCAGTTATCCAGAAGTTAAATGAAAATGTCAAGCTGTATCTTCCATAATATATTAATCCCATCAAAGTAATTCCAAAGCCCTTGAGTACAATGAGTTAGTCCACTGAATAAGATATATGAACCCCTCGAGCAAGATGAACCCCTCGAGCATGATGAACCCCTCGAGCATGATGAACCCCTCGAGCATGATGAACCCCTCGAGCATAATACTAACACCCTGGGCATAATAATAAAAAAAAACTCATCCCCAGGTGTAAAATAACATCATTCCTTCAGTATAATATTTTAATTACTCTTTGACTATGATGACCTTGCGTACTATGTCACTCTAAAGGTAAATTTGTATTCTCATCACTCTACATTTTCCATTCCATTAATCCCGTATCCCATACCAAAACCAAACACCTACTTAGTGAACCGTATCTAAAGGTAACTCCCGCGTCAATTCCTGTGTTTACTAAAGGTATAATTTACAGGTTTCGGATTACCTGATGGGGACTATGTGAAGCTTACATTATCTAAATTAAACTGTCGTGTTACTCTATAGTCGACGCGGGTAACCAGGGAGAACACGCAGGGGAGGAATAAGTGGTGGTACGATATTGTGATCAACTGTAAATGGCTTTTCCAATTTTAGATAAACAAGATCTAGCAGTTAAAAGTCACTAGAACTATAAACAGAAGCTCAGTGGCCCACGCACGCACGTACACACACACACACACACACACACAACAAGAACCACTCCCTGGAAGAGTTCATTCAGTGGTATAAAAGCAACAGGCATCTTGTTGTCTTGAAGCCCTAGGGAGGTGAGAGGCTGAGAGAGAGGGGGGAGGAGAGAGAGGGGAGAGAGAGAGGGAGGAAGAGGGAAAACTGAGTGTTTGGTGGACGGAGGGAGGTAGCAGAAAGGTTCTGCGGCGTGAGTCCACCACACCACAAAGTAGTCACACTTGCCAAGGGCTCAGGTACCAACACGACTGTCAGAATTAAAAAAAAATCTAAAGAAGATTGTTGAAGATGAAAGAAAGTATGAAAGCCTTCCCTCCCTCCCTCACTCACCCACTCACTCACTCACTCACCAACTCACTCACTCACTCACCCACCCACTCACTCACCCACCCACTCACTCACCCACTCTCTGCAATTTTATTTATATAGCTGTTTGACTAAGCCATTCAACAACGCTTGATCTTCCACTCTTCATTCTGTTGGACTAGTAGGCAACTCAGCACTGAGATAACTCCTAAGATATTAATGATCATAGCAGACCCCAGGTGAGCGCTCCTCTCTTTATTACGGAGATCATACCAGGGCTTCAGAATTTAGCATGACATGGATAATTTGGACGTAAAACACTACAAAACGCACACTTTACACACACACACACACACACACACACACACACACACACACACACACACACACACTTGGACATCTTGAACACTCGCAAATGTCTGTGGATTATTCTCTGTTGATTTCAGGCGTTCCTCTACACCAATGGCCCCTATGTGCATCAAAATCAAAGTTAATATACACACGTGTGCCACCAGCAGCAACAATAACCTACATATATTTGTTTAACAGTTACCATAGACATATAAGAAATACTGTAGTAAGAATATATATATAAAAAAAAAGATAAGGGATATTACATTTTTACGATGTTTATTATGTATGTGTGAGGCTGGAAAAAGTCAAGAGCGTGGCACATGATGGACTACTTAACCCAGTACCTCGGTTTGTCACTAGACTTAAAGACGACACCTTGATCAACCGACAATCGGATCAACCAACAACCTAATCAACCAACAACCCGATCAACCAACAACCTGATCAACCAACAACCCGATCAACCAACACCCGATCAACCAACAACCCGATCAACCAACAACCCGATCAACCAACAACCCGATCAATCAGCAACCCGATCAACCAGCAACCCGATCAACTAACAACCTAATTAACCAACAACCTAATCAACCAACAACTCCATCAACCAGGTTAGCGCCTTCAACCCACAACCCAGAAGCCAGGTCAACCACTACTACCTGGCTAATCAGGATCATGTAATAGAAACTAAACCAGTTGACTTATCAGAGAGAAAGCGTTCAAGAGGTACAAGGCCCAGTGTCTAGTGAGACCACTCCACCTGTTTTACGCCCACACACTCACCCCCCCCCCCCCCCCCCGAGTGTACTACTTTCATGCATCATCTGAAGATTAAGCACTCTAGGGTAAGGTAAGGTAGGGTAGGATAAGGTAAGGTAAGGTAGGGTAAGGTAAGGTGAGGTAGGGTAGGGTAGGGTAGGCTAAGGTAAGGTAAGGTAAGGTAGGGTAGGGTAGGGTAGGGTAGGTAAGGTAAGGTAAGGTAGGGATTTGATTTGATTTGATTTTGCCGCTTGCAGCGGCTACTTTATTGTGCACCCCACACTCATCCTGTGAGCGGTAGCGCAAAAGGATTACAGAGTAGGGTTTACAAAGGGTCATAATAATTAACCCCGGTTGTCAGGATATTATGGCACTGAAAGTTACACAGTATTTCATTTACATTATTTGTTTAGTTCTATACATAGAGGGTAACTTATTCACAAATGCGTGAGAACAGGCGTGTGAGGCAGTATGTCTGGCCTCACACTTTGTTATTCACATTTACGTGGGAGGTATTCAAGCACATTGCGTATTTGGTTCTGTACATGAGAACTGATATAGTTACTACGTGCAAAAAAGTGGATACAATCTTAATATGTCGGCTATCTTGCCATTAGAGATGAAGTGTTGTGCCATTTCACACACAGTGTGCTTGGACCTGTCCCTAAAAGGTTCTATCTTCACACAGTCGAGGACGTAGTGTTCAAGTGTGTGGCCATATGTATGGCCACACACTTTACATTTAGTCTTGTTTACATCTGCTTGAGGAACATACTGCCAAAGGTACTTATATCCTAACCTTAATCTAGCGGTTACAACATCTTGTAATCTAGTGATCTTGTTACTTGCTCCATATACATGTTTCACTTGATACATCTCATCATGGTAAACTATGGATCGGTAGGGTAGGGTAAGGTAAGGTAAGGTAAGCGTTAATGTCGTTAATCATCAGGTGAAATAAGCTGGGGTAGCTAATCTTCAGGTGAACTACACTGACCAACATGGTACAGTTTTCTTCAATGGATTACCAGACTCAAAGAGCAGCCTAATTACCGTAAAAAAAATTATACAATGGATAAATATATTTTTAATCACCAGGTGTACATAATATCCTGGTAATTAAGTCTTAAACGTCTGGGCAACTTGTCTATTTTAATAATCTTTAAATGTATAACTGAATAACTGATTTTATTTACTTTTCTATTGAGAACATTAATAATTATATCAATATTGGTATGATCAGTGATTCTTTACACTGATAGTATAGAGAGAGAGAGAGAGAGAGAGAGAGAGAGAGAGAGAGAGAGAGAGAGAGAGAGAGAGAGAGAGCTGCCAGGACTTAATTAAGATCACAACATCCAGGTAACATGAGTGGCCGAGATGACACACACACACACACACACACACACACTGATATTTCTAATTAAACCCCAATTATGAGTCACAATTTCCAGGGTTTAATTAGAATTATCGAAGTTTAAGTGGACAACCGGACACACCCCACCCCCCACACACTCTCCACACACACCACACACTCTCCACACACACTCCACCATGATTCTATTAAGAGTATTTTACCTCAAGTGCGTCCACGTGTTTCTTTCATTATAAGTCACCACAATATCAATAACACCATACCCCTCCCCCCACAAACCACCATACCCCAACACCCCCCTTCTCCTACCAACTCCCCTCCTCCCCCTACAACCCCCTCCTCCTTCCCCCACCAACCACCACCTCTTCCAATTCTAATCCCGGTCTGAGTCCATCTAAGAGTCATATTCCCAGAGCTTAAAATTTATATACCAAACAAATATATGGAGAGCGATTCAATTTTCACTTAGACGCGCCTACTACCTGCCTACCTCCCGCCTCTGTACTATTAAATAAAATATATATAAAACAGTATAAATTTTAATAGAAAATCAGTGATGCCCAGAAAAAATAATTAACGTATATAAAAAAAAATAATTTAAATACCACAAATACAAATAGCAAATGGAAATAGTCCGCCTAACCCCTCCTCCCCCCACCCCCTTGATTATTTTTAGAGGGGGGGGGGGAGGGGGAGGGGAAAGGAGAGGAAAGAAGGAGTGGCCATACAACTAGAGACACCTGAACAGGCACTAAGTTGACTCGAAAATAATTCCCCCTTAAAAAAAAAAGACAAAGAAAGAAAGAAAGAAAGAAGACAATAAAAGAAGAAAATAGATGAAAGAAGAAGAAGAAGTAGAGGACAAAAGAACAACAACATCAAAGACACACACACACACACACACAGCATACTAAAAATGTTACTATAGTACTAATCTACATTTTTATAATCAAAATTTTTTCCCTTTCCTTCTCTTGACACACAACAGTCCCCCCCACCCTCCCCGGGCACCAGCACCTTCATCCTAACACACAATTTCAATTCAGTTAATGGGGGTCCAGTATCACCGTCCAGTGCCAGTAATGACTTCTCTAGCCCGAAGAGAGAGAGAGAGAGAGAGAGAGAGAGAGACTACGAAATGCTGTTACGAGAATAAACCATTGGAAAAAAACTAAAAACCACTAAAACGACACAGCAAACCACTGAAACAACATAACAAACCACTGAAACGACACAACAAACCACTGAAACGAGACAAATCACTGAAACGATACAACAAACCACTGAAACGACATAACAAACCACTGAAACGACACAACAAACCACTGAAACGAGACAACAAACCACTAAAACGACACAACAAACCACTGAAACGACACAACAAACCACTGAAACGACATAACAAACCACTGAAACGACACAACAAACCACTGAAACAACACAACAAACCACTGAAACAACACAACATACCACTGAAACGACACAACAAACCACTGAAACGACACAACAAACCACTGAAACGACACAAAAATCCACTGAAACGACACAAAAATCCACTGAAACGACACAACAAACCACTGAAACGACACAACAAACCACTGAAACGACACAACAAACCACTGAAACAAAACAACAAACCACTGAAACAACACAACAAACCACTGAAACAAAACAACAAACCACTGAAACAACACAACAAACCACTGAAACAAAACAACAAACCACTGAAACAACACAACAAACCACTGAAACAACACAACAAACCACTGAAACAACACAACATACCACTGAAACAGTACAACAAACCACTGAAACAACACAACAAACCACTGAAACAACACAACAAACCACTGAAACAACACAACAAACCACTGAAACAACACAACAAACCACTGAAACAAAACAACAAACCACTGAAACAAAACAACAAACCACTGAAACAACACAACAAACCACTGAAACAACACAACAAACCACTGAAACAAAACAACAAACCACTGAAACAACACAACAAACCACTGAAACAACACAACAAACCACTGAAACAAAACAACAAACCACTGAAACAAAACAACAAACCACTGAAACAACACAACAAACCACTGAAACGACACAAAAATCCACTGAAACGACACAAAAATCCACTGAAACGACACAACAAACCACTGAAACGACACAACAAACCACTGAAACGACACAACAAACCACTGAAACAACACAACAAACCACTGAAACGACACAACAAACCACTGAAACGAGACAACAAACCACTGAAACAACACAACAAACCACTGAAACAACACAACAAACCACTGAAACAACACAACAAACCACTGAAACAAAACAACAAACCACTGAAACAACACAACAAACCACTGAAACAGCACAACAAACCACTGAAACAAAACAACAAACCACTGAAACAAAACAACAAACCACTGAAACAAAACAACAAACCACTGAAACAACACAACAAACCACTGAAACAAAACAACAAACCACTGAAACAAAACAACAAACCACTGAAACAAAACAACAAACCACTGAAACAAAACAACAAACCACTGAAACAGCACAACAAACCACTGAAACAACACAACAAACCACTGAAACAACACAACAAACCACTGAAACAAAACAACAAACCACTGAAACAACACAACAAACCACTGAAACAAAACAACAAACCACTGAAACAACACAACAAACCACTGAAACAACACAACAAACCACTGAAACAACACAACATACCACTGAAACAGTACAACAAACCACTGAAACAACACAACAAACCACTGAAACAACACAACAAACCACTGAAACAACACAACAAACCACTGAAACAACACAACAAACCACTGAAACAAAACAACAAACCACTGAAACAAAACAACAAACCACTGAAACAACACAACAAACCACTGAAACAACACAACAAACCACTGAAACAAAACAACAAACCACTGAAACAACACAACAAACCACTGAAACAACACAACAAACCACTGAAACAAAACAACAAACCACTGAAACAAAACAACAAACCACTGAAACAACACAACAAACCACTGAAACGACACAAAAATCCACTGAAACGACACAAAAATCCACTGAAACGACACAACAAACCACTGAAACGACACAACAAACCACTGAAACGACACAACAAACCACTGAAACAACACAACATACCACTGAAACAGTACAACAAACCACTGAAACAACACAACAAACCACTGAAACGAGACAACAAACCACTGAAACAACACAACAAACCACTGAAACAACACAACAAACCACTGAAACAACACAACAAACCACTGAAACAAAACAACAAACCACTGAAACAACACAACAAACCACTGAAACAGCACAACAAACCACTGAAACAAAACAACAAACCACTGAAACAAAACAACAAACCACTGAAACAAAACAACAAACCACTGAAACAACACAACAAACCACTGAAACAAAACAACAAACCACTGAAACAAAACAACAAACCACTGAAACAAAACAACAAACCACTGAAACAAAACAACAAACCACTGAAACAGCACAACAAACCACTGAAACAACACAACAAACCACTGAAACAACACAACACACCACTGAAACAACACAACAAACCACTGAAACAACACAACAAACCACTGAAACAACACAACAAACCACTGAAACGACACAACAAACCACTGAAACGACACAACAAACCACTGAAACAACACAACACACCACTGAAACAACACAACAAACCACTGAAACAACACAACAAACCACTGAAACAACACAACACACCACTGAAACAACACAACAAACCACTGAAACAACACAACAAACCACTGAAACAACACAACAAACCACTGAAACAACACAACAAACCACTGAAACAACACAACAAACCACTGAAACGACACAACAAACCACTGAAACGACACAACAAACCGCTGAAACGACATAACAAACCACTGAAACGACACAAGAAACCACTGAAACAACACAACAAACCACTGAAACAACACAACAAACCACTGAAACAACACAACAAACCACTGAAACAACACAACAAACCACTGAAACAACACAACAAACCACTGAAACGACACAACAAACCACTGAAACGACACAACAAACCGCTGAAACGACATAACAAACCACTGAAACGACACAAGAAACCACTGAAACAACATAACAAACCACTGAAACGACATAACAAACCACTAAAACAACACAACAAACCACTGAAACAACACAACAAACCACTGAAACAACACAACAAACCACTGAAACAACACAACACACCACTGAAACAACACAACAAACCACTGAAACAACACAACAAACCACTGAAACAACACAACAAACCACTGAAACAACACAACAAACCACTGAAACGACACAACAAACCACTGAAACGACACAACAAACCACTGAAACGACACAACAAACCGCTGAAACGACATAACAAACCACTGAAACGACACAAGAAACCACTGAAACAACACAACAAACCACTGAAACAACACAACAAACCACTGAAACAACACAACAAACCACTGAAACGACACAACAAACCACTGAAACGACACAACAAACCGCTGAAACGACATAACAAACCACTGAAACGACACAAGAAACCACTGAAACAACATAACAAACCACTGAAACGACATAACAAACCACTAAAACAACACAACAAACCACTGAAACAACACAACAAACCACTGAAACAACACAACAAACCACTGAAACAACACAACACACCACTGAAACAACACAACAAACCACTGAAACAACACAACAAACCACTGAAACAACACAACAAACCACTGAAACAACACAACAAACCACTGAAACGACACAACAAACCACTGAAACGACACAACAAACCGCTGAAACGACATAACAAACCACTGAAACGACACAAGAAACCACTGAAACGACACAACAAACCACTGAAACGACATAACAAACCACTGAAACAACACTGTGAACCTCTTTGAGCCAAGCTGTTCTCAGGTTTCCACGTACAGCAGTTTAGGCTCTGCGGTACAGCCGGAAACAGACAAATAACGGGACTTATAAAACATTGTTCTTAGATTAGAGGAAATACCCTATTGAATATAAGGTTAAAGTTCAAGATCACATACACTAACAACAGGGTATACGGGGTCATGAGTGAAGCATTGAATGAAAGTTCTAATGTTTTCTTCTGTTGTGCCTGAGTCGACATAACCAGATTCATGATTACGTCTCAATCACATAAGGGAAGCTCTCTCTCTCTCTCTCTCTCTCTCTCTCTCTCTCTCTCTCTCTCTCCTGGTGATGACGTCTTCCAATATAGTCGCGTTGCTAGTGTCGAAATCATCTCAATAAGTAATTTCCATAACTAAGCTCTGTATATGATGGATAGACAGGCCTTGATAAATTAGTTACCAAAGCGTGTATAGCTATGCTAGTGAGCTATGATTAAATTAATATTAAATCACGATAAAACATCTAAGTCCTATTTATTTTACCGACAGAATAAAAAATAATCTTAAAATTATCATGGAAATCAATATCTAACATTAACAAAAGCGTTTAATTCAGTGAGTGATAAACGTTAAGATATCAGAACATCATCGTCTTGGTGGTTAAAGTTAAGTTAAGTTAGGTTAGGTTGTGTTCCCTTCAAGACGTTCATGTTCCGACATCATAACGCTATCCACTGCCTGTAAAATACTGCGGTGACATGACAGTTGTTATCATCAGATTTTATTACTTAAACCAAAGACGCAGCATCACCTACCATAATGTCCTTCTCTTCTTCTTCTTGACGCGGCGGATGAAGGAGAGGTCAAGGCTGTAGGACCTCAACATCCCTGCCTACAGTGGGCGAAGACCTCGGCTGGGGTCCTCAGTACATCATCATGGAGGTGACACACACACACACACACCACGAGAGGATCTAAGCAGTCACTTTTACAGGACCCCTAGCCTCACTGTACAGGCTGGGGGAGGTCCTACAGCAGATGTAGATGTAGACAAGCCAAGGCCACTAATACCTCATCACTTGACGAATTCAAAGGGTCTCAGGCCTCACTCTCCCTCGTGTTGTCAATAATCCACACAGGGGAGAGAATGGATGGGCCGAGAGGATGACTAGCAGTACACCTTCCAGGGCCTGACCGACCCCACAATATCCTCAAGGCAATGTTTGGTCTTCCACACTTAGTTGGTAAGAGTCCTGCAGGAAGCCCAAGTCTAATGAGCCTTCTGCTTAGTTTTCAGTATTTCAGAATCATGAGTTCCTGTTATTTGCTCCTGTAACCAGCGAGAACTAATTCAAATTTTATACAATATTATTCTACCCTTCTCGTCGCCCCAGAAGGTAAATGAAACCCTGAATGGAGACTTTAAATACCAATTAACCTCTCACAATATCGCCACCCTCCTCCCCCTCCCCAAAATAATAATAATAATAATAATTTAACATTTACTTTTTTCATATGATTTCCTTTTTTTTTTTACTATTCCCACACACTTCTGTCAATACATCATCATCTATTACGCAGAACCTGGCTATAGAGACGCCCCTTCCCCTCCCCAAGATACAGATAAGCGGCAGGTATCTTCTTCCCACTGAAAAAAAAAAAACTATACGATCATCAACACTACACCTGAATGATCTGAGAATGACGATCACACCACAAACAAGATGGTACTCATGGTGAAAGTCCTCGTGAACGATCTGGTCACTGGCAGGATATAAAAGAGATCATACTAAAATGTGGAAGGATAGAAGGATACGCGGAGGGAGAGAATGACACGTGGTAGGAGAGAATGACACGTGGTAGGAGAGAATGACACGTGGTAGGAGTAAAATGACAAGTGGGGGGATTAGAATGACACGTGGTAGGAGTAGAATGACAAGTGGGGGATTAGAATGACACGTGGTAGGAGTAGAATGACAAGTAGTAGGAGAGAATGACACGTGGTAGGAGTAGAATGACAAGTGGGGGGGATTACATGATATACACACACACCTATAACATTCTCACATCGTCTTCATCTCTGTTCTATCTCCCTTCTACCTTCCCACTATTCCCTCCCTCCCTCCCTCCCTTATGTTCCACCCTATAAATTCTTCCTTTCCCCTCCCTTCTTCTCCCTTAACCACCCTTAAAAACAAACTCCCCTCTTTCAAGTATAGCTAGTCACCATATCCACCACCCATATAAGAACGCCCGCCAACCCACCCACCTACCCAGTCGCCCACCCTAGAACTACAACCACCGCCCATCGCACACCCACCCTTCACCGACTACACAAAACCTCGCCATTCTTAAAATATCAGAGAGTTTTATTACCAGGAAGGAGAGAGAGAGAGAGAGAGAGAGAGAGAGAGAGAGAGAGAGAGAGAGACGTCGTACGCAAACTAAAATTACCCTCATGTCGCTTCGTCCTACTCGTACATATACGCCTCGCATACGCCTCGCTGCCTCAACCTTGTGGAATCTAAAGTTAATTTTGTACTGCACCTGAGCGGTTACCTAACACCACACACACACACACACACACACCATCCTCATACACTCATCCAAA
>CAUDMG010003940.1:180000-265000 GCA_958450375.1 Homarus gammarus
CTCCCAATCTCAACTTCTTCTTTCAATCTCTATCTCAAAAAAACTCTAATCCAGCTCTAATTTTCTCTCAATCTCTACCTTAAGTCTCTCCTTCATCTCCGACTTTCTCAATTTTTTTCTCTCTCTCTCTCTCTCTCTCTCTCTCTCTCTCTCTCTCTCTCTCTCTCTCTCTCTCTCTCTCTCTCTCCCAATCTCAACTTCTTCTTTCAATCTCTATCTCAAAAAAACTCTAATCCAGCTCTAATTTTCTCTCAATCTCTACCTTAAGTCTCTCCTTCATCTCCCAATTTCTCAATTCTCTCTCTCTCTCTCTCTCTCTCTCTCTCTCTCTCTCTCTCTCTCTCTCTCTCTCAATATTTTCCTTAAATCCTTCTATTATCTGTTTCCCTGCACCTCCCGCCTCCGTCTCTTCCTTGCATCTTCCTCCTCCTTTTATTCCTTCTCCCCCCCTTCATTTCCTCTTCCATGTCCCTCCCCCATCACCCCTGCCCCTCCCCATCACCCCTACCCCTCCCCCATCACCCCTGCCCCTCCCTCATCACCCCTGCCCCTCCCCCATCACCCCTGCCCCTCCCCCATCACCCCTGCCCCTCCCCCATCACCCCTACCCCATCACCCCTGCCCCTCCCTCATCACCCCTGCCCCTCCCCCATCACCTCTGCCCCTCCCCCATCACCTCTGCACCTCCCCCGCACCTCCCTATCACGCGACCATCTACAGCAGCACAAACACGGAACTCCGCCAGACTAGACCGATGATGCTGTTCCTCCTCTATTTTAGTCCTTCAGGAGGTAATTAGGTAATTAAGAACCAGCTGAGTTGAAGGATCATGGCGGCGCTCCCTGACGAAATGAGGGAGGGAGGGAGGGAGGGAAGGAGGGAGGGGGAGGGAGAGGGAAGGGAGAAAGGGAGAGAGGCCGAGTGATGGGTAAAGGGAGGGATGTATAAAGCAGCGAAGGATGTTGGATGGAAAAAGGGAGAAGAGTGAAGGGAGAAGGAGGGTAGGGGAAGGGAAGCAGGGGTAGAAGAAGGGAGGAGGTGAGGGGAAGGAGGAGGTGAGGGGAAGGAGGAGGTGGGGGGAAGGAGATGAAGGAAAGGTGGAGGAGAGGTAAAACAGGATGGGAGGGGAAAGATTGAGGAAGGTAAGGAAAAGGAGGGCAAACCTGGAGGGGAGGAGAGGACGGAAGCGAAGTTTGATGGGAGGGACGAAAGGAAAGGAAAGGAAAGGGAAAGGGGAGGGGAGGGATCCCAGGAGTGTAGAGTGTATAGTTGTGTCGAGGAGAAGAAGAAGGAGAAGAAGAAGAAGAAGAAGAAGAAGAAGAAGAAGAAGAAGGATATTAGCCTCTTCCTCTGCACCGGCTCACACCTGTCCTTCCTTCAATACCTCCCAGTTGTCCTATAAAACCTCCTCCTCCTCCCCCCACTATCATTATCTCCTCCTCCTCCTCCTCTTCCTTCTTCCCCATCACCCTCCTCCTTACCCCACCACCATTTCCTCATTTTCCTCGCCCCCATCCCGGAGACGCCCTCATTAGTGAGAGTGAATAGACCCAACTGTAGAATGGTGAGTGTGAATGAGTGACTCTGTTGATCATCTTAGCTTACCACCCTCATCTTCCCTCCCTCACCCCCCTCCCTCCCTCACCACCCTCCCTCCCTCACCCCCCTACCTCCCTCACCCCCCTACCTCCCTCACCCCCTCCCTCCTTCACCACCCTCCCTCCCTCACCACCCTCCCTCCCTCACCCCCTCCCTCCCTCACCACCCTCCCTCCCTCACCCCTCCCTCCCTCACCCCTACCTCCCTCACCCCCCTACCTCCCTCACCACCCTCCCTCCCTCACCCCCTACCTCCCTCACCACCCTCCCTCCCTCACCACCCTCCCTCCCTCACCACCCTCCCTCCCTCAGCCCCTTACCTCCCTCACCCCCTCCCTCCCTCACCCCTACCTCCCTCACCCCCCCCTCCCTCACCCCCTCCCTCCCTCACCCCTTACCTCCCTCACCCCCTACCTCCCTCACCACCCTCCCTCCCTCACCACCCTACCACCCTCACCGCCTCCCTCCCTCACCCCCCTCCCTCCCTCACCCCCTACCTCCCTCACCCCCCTCCCTCCCTCACCACCCTACCACCCTCACCCCCTCCCTCACCCCCTCCCTCCCTCACCCCCTACCTCCCTCACCACCCTCCCTCCCTCACCACCCTCCCTCCCTCACCCCTACCTCCCTCACCCCCCCCTCCCTCACCCCCTCCCTCCCTCACCCCTTACCTCCCTCACCCCCTACCTCCCTCACCCCCCTCCCTCCCTCACCACCCTCCCTCCCTCACCCCCTACCTCCCTCACACATCTTTCAACCACTACACCATCCCTAATTCATTCATGTCCGAGTGATCTAAATTTATCTCATGTACCAGCCGGGTGTTTCATTACTTACACACACACACACACACACACACACACACACACACACACACACACACACACTAGCAGAACCACACAAGCAGACATACACACACACAAGTAGACAGACACACACACACAGACAGGCATACAAACACACACCCAGACGCATACAAGCACGCACACACACACACACACACAGAGGGTCCAAAACAGTATCTGGCCATCTTTGAACCTCTTGTAATAAGCTCACTGTACGTCGAAGAAACATTTTTATATCTATATGCAAATTAACCGGGAAATTTTTACACTACAAACTGTGACATCACTTTTCGGGGTTGCATTACCGTGTCGTGGAAGACCATGCTAAAGCTCTATTATTATTTATTCTTCGTTTATGTAAATATCTTGTGGAATATTGTGCTAAAAAAAATATTCAAAAGTTATCCAAATTTATCACGGAACTTTGCGCTAAATATTCGAATATTGAGTTTTTTTATTTGTGAAAAAAAAAACACGACACATATTGATTCGCCCCTCAACCTTATTTTACCAAAGGATTACCCACTCTAACATTAACCTATCCTGACCTATCCTAACTCACCTAAATGACGTAAGGATGAGGCTAATCTTTAGATGATCTTCCCAAAAATGCGAGTTGCTATCCATTATTTTTATACGAGTAGCCATCCACTCTTTTTTATACGAGTAGCCATCCATTCTTTTTATACGAGTAGCCATCCATTCTTTTTATACGAGTAGCCATCCATTCTTTTTATACGAGTAGCCATCCATTCTTTTTTATACGAGTAGCCATCCATTCTTTTTTATACGAGTAGCCATCCATTCTTTTTTATACGAGTAGCCATCCATTCTTTTTATGCGAGTAGCCATCCATTCTTTTTTATACGAGTAGCCATCCATTCTTTTTATACGAGTAGCCATCCATTCTTTTTTATACGAGTAGCCATCCATTCTTTTTTATACGAGTAGCTATCCATTATTTTTATACGAGTAGCCATCCATTCTTTTTATGCGAGTAGCCATCCATTCTTTTTATGCGAGTAGCCGCCATAAGCTTTCCTTTTGTTTTGTGGGCCACAGTTTTTGCTCAGTCCTCCTCCTCAAGCCACACTTTCTCTACAGCGGCGGCGGCTTGAGGAGGTCGACGCTTCTGACACCTTCATATATACACACACACGCGTCCCTGCAGCAATTCAAACATTTTACATTCTTGCAACATTTTAAGATTTATTTTACATTCCTACAACACTGTCGACGCTTTCTTAAATTTTTGCAACATTTCCGACACAATTTTACGCTTTTGAAATATTTTAATGTGTGGGTTTTTTTTTTTAAGTTCCTGCAATATTTTCGGTGATTCTCTGCATTTTGCAACATTCCAAATGCTTCCATACATTCCTGCAACACTAACAATTCCTGCCACATTCACTGCAACATTCATTAAACCCCTATAACACGCCTTACATTCTTGAAACATTCTCATTGATTCTTTGATGTTCCTGCAACAATATCAATGCCTTCCTGCAACACCGATCATGTGGGTCAACGGTGGCGGTGACCTGTGTGTTGAAGGGCCGGTTGACACCAGCTCTCCTTTCTCTCCCCAGCTACCACCACCAAGTGTCCCAGCCCCTCAACACCTACCACCATCACCACGTGTCTCAGCCCCTCAACACCTACCACCACCACCAAGTGTCTCAGCCCCTCAACACCTACCACCATCACCACGTGTCTCAGCCCCTCAACGCCTACCACCACCACCACGTGTCTCAGCCCCTCAACACCTACCACCACCACCAAGTGTCTCAGCCCCTCAACACCTACCACCATCACCACGTGTCTCAGCCCCTCAACGCCTACCACCACCACCACGTGTCTCAGCCCCTCAACGCCTACCACCACCACCAAGTGTCTCAGCCCCTTTAACACCCATCATCAGGTCCCACAGTCACAAAGACCCCCCCCCCCCCCCAACACACACACACGGTATATATATTCTCTGCACACTACGCCAGTCTCAGTGCAATTTTGATACCATGTTGGCCTCCAGCTTTGCGTCGCAGCTTATGCAGGAAAGTTACACACCTGGCCCCACTACAGGAGAGTTACATACCTGGCCTCACTACAGGAGAGTTACATACCTGGCCTCACTACAGGAGAGTTACACACCTGGCCTCACTACAGGAGAGTTACACACCTGGCCTCACTACAGGAGAGTTACACACCTGGCCTCACTACAGGAGAGTTACATACCTGGCCTCACTACAGGAGAGTTACATACCTGGCCTCACTACAGGAGAGTTACACACCTGGCCTTACTACAGGAAAGTTACACACCTGGCCTCACTACAGGAGAGTTACATACCTGGCCTCACTACAGGAGAGTTACACACCTGGCCTCACTACAGGAGAGTTACACACCTGGCCTCACTACAGGAGAGTTACATACCTGGCCTCACTACAGGAGAGTTACATACCTGGCCTCACTACAGGAGAGTTACACACCTGGCCTCACTACAGGAGAGTTACACACCTGGCCTCACTACAGGAGAGTTACACACCTGGCCTCACTACAGGAGAGTTACATACCTGGCCTCACTACAGGAGAGTTACATACCTGGCCTCACTACAGGAGAGTTACACACCTGGCCTTACTACAGGAAAGTTACACACCTGGCCTCACTACAGGAGAGTTACATACCTGGCCTCACTACAGGAGAGTTACACACCTGGCCTCACTACAGGAGAGTTACACACCTGGCCTCACTACAGGAGAGTTACACACCTGGCCTCACTACAGGAGAGTTACACACCTGGCCTCACTACAGGAGAGTTACACACTTGGCCGCCTCACTAGTTACGGGGAATATTCAACCTACCATCTTTAGAGACTCTGTGGCTCCGGGCTGCCTATATTAACCCGCTGTCCAATTAGGGCTTCTCGTTGAGGCTGTGTTATTAGTCCACGGAAAATCCTACAGTGTTCGTTAACTCTTAACTATATTGCTCTAACTTTTGACTTTATTTCTTTAATATATAGTGTACTTATGCCTTTCTAATTTAATCTTTGATACTATAACTCTAATTTAACTTAGGATTATAGTGTTCTAACTTAATTTCTAACTATAGTGTTGAAAATCATAGCTATAATGCTTTAATAAATAGAGTAATTATGCTGCTCTAACTTAACCTATAATTATACTGCTCCAGCGTAACTTCGAACTATAGTACTCAAACTTAAGTTGTAATCATAATACCCTAACTTAATTCATAACCCTTCTACCCTCTCTTAACCTACAACCCTGCTGCCCTACCACAACCAACACACACACACACACACACACACTTAGCTGGGGTCAGGGAGTGGTGCAGGGGTCTCTACAAACAACGACACCGGCCACTGAGGTTTAACTACCCACTTGTAGAAACTTGTCAAGTAACATCTGAGAAACACCCATCAAGTTACCCTCATCCTCCACCGCCTCTGCTGGTTTGATTAGGTTAGGTTAGGTTAGGTTAGGTTAAGTGAGCTGTTGTGTAGGCCTGGCCGCCACCCCATCCCCCTCCTAACAACCTTTGACGTAAACACCATCGTTGCCTAATCTAATCTATACTAACTCAACCTAAATTAACCCAACTTAACCTACCCTAACCCAACCAGCACTACCTAAATCTAACTTAATTTAAAAAAACCTAACCCAACTTAACCTAATATCACTCAACCTAACCCAACCTACTCTAACCCATACTGACTGTAACCTAACCTAACCTAACCTAACCTAACCTAACCTGACCCATCTAACACTGATAAAAATGATGCTAAACTAATTTCATCCCATTAGTTTCGTATTTAATTCTTCGTATCACCTGAAGATTAGCCCCCTCCTCCCCCTCCCCCAACAAGTTATTCCACCTTAGAATTAACAAGCCAAACTTAATCTAATTCTAACTTAACTTAATCCCTTCCAGGTAGAGTTACGGTATTTAATCAACAGGTAAAACATCGTGTGTGTGTGTGTGTGTGTGTGTGTGTGTGTTCTCATTATACACCCGCTCGTGATCGTCTTCCGACCAACCAAACACCAGACCAACCAAACACCAGACCAACCAAACACCAGACCAACCAAACACCAGACCAACCAAACACTAGACCAACCAAACACCAGACCAACCAAACACTAGACCAACCAAACACTAGACCAACCAAACACCAGACCAACCAAACACCAGACCAACCAAACACTAGACCAACCAAACACCAGACCAACCAAACACTAGACCAACCAAACACCAGACCAACCAAACACTAGACCAACCAAACACCAGACCAACCAAACACCAGACCAACCAAACACCAGACCAACCAAACACCAGACCAACCAAACACCAGACCAACCAAACACCAGACCAACCAAACACTAGACCAACCAAACACCAGACCAACCAAACACCAGACCAACCAAACACTAGACCAACCAAACACCAGACCAGCCAAACACCAGACCAACCAAACACCAGACCAACCAAACACTAGACCAACCAAACACTAGACCAACCAAACACCAGACCAGCCAAACACCAGACCAACCAAACACCAGACCAACCAAACACCAGACCAACCAAACACCAGACCAACCAAACACCAGACCAGCCAAACACCAGACCAACCAAACACCAGACCAACCAAACACTAGACCAACCAAACACAAGACCAACCAAACACCAGACCAGCCAAACACCAGACCAGCCAAAAATCACAAAAACCAAAGATATAAAAAAATGCCTCAGATCATATAGACGGGCGTAAACAAACCAAGAGCCAAGCTAGACCCGCCACATTCCTCCTCCGTCTGTCAGCGAGATGACCCGGTCGTCTCTTGTATCTCTCGCTATGTTGTAATATCCTTCCTCATTCTTTCCATTGTGAGGATTATAATGTTTCTTACTTCATATGTATTAATGAGGCCAGGTTATGGGTTAGGTGTCGGCATCATACATACATACATACATACATACATACAGTCTACGCGCTCCAAGAACACCTCAGTTTGTGAAAATGTCAGTGTGTGGGTAGGTGAACTTAAGTGTGTTTACCGAGGGCCTCCAAACATAGAGTCCTATTTCCTTTCCGTTACTTGGTTGTGTTTTGTCAAGGAACGGGGGTAGGAGGGGGAGGTGTTGGTGGAAGGAAGAGGGGTAGGTGCTGGGGAGGGGTGGTGCTGGTGGAAGGAGGAGGGGTAGGTGCTGGGGAGGGGTGGTGCTGGTGGAAGGAGGAGGGGTGGTGCTGGGGAGGGGTGGTGCTGGTGGAAGGAGGAGGGGTGGTGCTGGTGGAAGGAGGAGGGGTAGGTGCTGGTGATAGGGAGGATAGGAAGGGGGCAGTTTGGAAGTGGTGACAATTTTCAATTTGCTTAAGTTAAGGAGTGTTTCTGTCTGTCTGTCTACGTCAATTATATATCTCTGTCTCTTTTGTACCTCTTGTGTGTATATGTCTAGTTTGTGTTATGGACAGATTCATTTTTCATTTTCCTGCATTTTCCAATCTTCTGTCACCCGCCTCACGTCACAGACACTCCAATCTTCTGTCACTCACCTCACAGACACTCCAATCTTCTGTCACTCACCCCACAGACACTCCAATCTTCTGTCACTCACCCCACAGACACTCCAATCTTCTGTCACTCACCCCACAGACACTCCAATCTTCTGTCACTCACCTCACAGACACTCCAATCTTCTGTCACTCACCTCACAGACACTCCAATCTTCTGTCACTCACCTCACAGACACTCCAACCTTCTGTCACTCACCCCACAGACACTCCAATCTTCTGTCACTCACCTCAAGTCCACCCAAATCACTTCGTCTTCTCTCATACACTAAATACACACACATAAAAAACACACAAAAAAACACAGAAAAAAAACACATAAATGAACCCAAACAAAATCCCACATCCTTGTACACGACTACTCATAACCCTCGTGTGTCCCCCTCGGGTGTCCCCCTCTCGTGTCAACTGACCTGTCTGCCCCTCAGCCTCACAACTCCCTCAGATCAAAGACGTCTTCGTACTCCCCCATCACCCCCTCCCTCAGGAAACATCTCTCTCTCCGGCTCCAACATCAAAGTGAACCGCAACCATTACTCTTAATTTTTCCCCGGCTCTTCCACCTACTCGCCAGGGTCCCACATACTGTCACATTCCTCTTCTTCCTCCTCTTGAACGACGTAAAAAAAAAACAGAAAAAAAACACATAAGAGGGTCGTAGTAGCGGACTTCAAGACGTACCGGACACAAACACCGACAGTCTGGTAGATCAGAGGAACCCGTCAAAGGGGAGGTTATTAGGCCTGGCAGCCAACCCGAGTAAGTAGAGACACACACACACACACACACACACACACACACACACACACACACACACACACACACACCCTTAGACGTGTCATTAAGAAGCTCATAATTACCATATACTGTACCAATTTATGTAGGGTTTTAAGACATAGACAGCCCTGTGTGTGAGAGAGTAAGGCTGTTCTTAATAGGAGGTGATGTATGTATTTGATTTTAACCCACTATACATAAAGAGTATTATATCATCATCATCACCTTCATCATCATCATCATCATCATCATCATCACCATCATCATCACCATCATCATCATCATCACCATCATCATCATCACCATCATCATCATCATCATCATCATCACCATCATCACCATCACCATCATCATCATCATCATCATTACAGGTAAACTTGGCTTCTTCCATACTTCAAGGTAAACCACAAAGCATAATATTCAATCCCAAACATGCTGTTACTGACCCCTCCCCCTCAGCCCCCCCCCCACACACACATACACCTGAACGACACAAACACATTAACCAAACTGTGATTTATTACCATATATGTTTGTATGAATGTACGTTTGTTTTCATGAAGTGAGTGTCTCTCTTTAAAGATGGCTCCGGTCGTCAAAAACATGGGGTCCTTAAGTAAAATCTGTGTATCAATAAAACTATCAAAATAAACTACGGTATTTCAAGTCGAGAGAAACAGACTAATAGAGCCCCGTTAACACATAAATTAAGGTCAACACAATATTACTATACGCTCCTCCATACAAGCACGTACAGTACAGTGCCTGGTAGTACCTGGTCGGATATTCAGAGCTTCCGGCCACACACAGAACCAAGTCGCTCCTCACACACTAGTTTCAGGGGGAAGGGGAAGGTGATGATTGCTCCCCCCCCCCCTCTCCCTCCCCATGTCACCTACATCCTCGTGATTGACACAGGTACAGTGGTCGTAAGTAAGACCATTCTTGATATATCCGTCTGTCTTTGCCTAACACCGCCCTCTCTCTCTCTCTCGTGTGTGTGTGTGTGTGTGTGTGCGTGTGTGCGTGTCTAGCATTCACCCAACAGAACAAGCGACAATTTTATAGTTTTTTGTCGCGTGCCATTACCCACAAGAGCCCGTAAAGCTCCACGTACCTTTAATACCACACCACCACCACCCATCACCAGTATCTATCCATCTTCCTTCTCCGTTTTCTCTTTCCACCTTCATCATCATTTTCCTCCATTATCTCTTTGTTTCTTATTCATCACGTCTTCTCACCTCCTTCCTCCTATTGATGTCATCTTCCTCTTCCTTATACTCTTCCCCGTTAAGCCAGGCTAGTCCCCTCCCGATCATGTACGTCACCCAGCCCCCTTCCACACACGTCACCCAACCACACTCATCATCCAGCCCCTCCCCTTCCACATACGTCACCCAGCCCCTCCCCCCCACGCACGTCACCCAGCCCCTCCCCTCCGCACACGTCACCCAGCCCCCTTCCACACACGTCACCCAACCACACTCATCATCCAGCCCCTCCCCTTCCACATACGTCACCCAGCCCCTCCCCCCCACGCACGTCACCCAGCCCCTCCCCTCCGCACACGTCACCCAGCCCCCTTCCACACACGTCACCCAACCACACTCATCATCCAGCCCCTCCCCTCCACACACGTCACCCAACCCCTCCCCCCCACGCACGTCACCCAGCCCCCTTCCACACACGTCACCCAACCACACTCATCACCCAGCCCCTCCCCCCCACGCACGTCACCCAGCCCCTCCCCTCCGCACACGTCACCCAGCCCCCTTCCACACACGTCACCCAACCACACTCATCATCCAGCCCCTCCCCCCCACGCACGTCACCCAGCCCCTCCCCCCCACGCACGTCACCCAGCCCCTCCCCTCCATATACGTCATCCAGACGATTCCGTCACATTTCTAGGGTTCAACTTTTCATCATCTTCCTCTCTCTTCTTTCCTTCTCCCTTCCTTCTTTCTTGTGTACTCTCTCTCTGTTTTGCTGTGTTTTTCTTCGTTATAAATGTCTCTCTCTCTCTCTCTCTCTCTCTCTCTCTCTCTCTCTCTCTCTCTCTCTCTTTACATTTCTTTCATTACCGTTCCTTCCGTTACCCTCCTTCCTTTTCTTTCTTTCCCTCACTACCTCCATTTCTTTTCTCTCTTCCTCCTTCCTTTCCTTTCTCTCTCACACTATCTTCTCTCTCTCTCTCTCTCTATCAACATTCATTACCTCACCCCTCCCCCCTGAAGGCAGCTGCTGGTGCTCCTCGACCGAGCAACACACAACGACCGGTAATGGCACTTCCGGAGGTCCTCCTCGAACTCAACAACGGGACACCTCAACCTCTCTCACCACCTCCTCTCCCCTCCCTTTCTCTTTACCTCCCCCTCCTCCCGTCATGTTAACCTCCCCTCCTCCCCAGTCATGTTAACCTCCCCTCTTTACCCCCAGTCATGTTAACCTCCCCTCTTCACTCCCAGTCATGTTAACCTCCCCCTCCTCCCCAGTCATGTTAACCTCCCCTTCTCTTAACCTCTCTTCCATCTCCTTCCCTCACCTATCTCAACCTTCTCCCCTCTCCCCGAGTCATTTTAGCCTCCCCTCCTTCCCCTCCTACCCAGCCATCTTAACCTCCCCCCCCTCCCTTCCCACTAATCACATCCCGCCCCCTTCCCTTCCTTAAACCAATCTCACCCCACCCACACACGGCCCGGAAGCTGCCCATCACCGCCATCACCCCATCACCGCCACCACCTTCTCCCCTTATATCACAGCTCATCATCACCATTTTCCTAGTAATATCCCCTTCCCTCCCCACCTACCCCTTCCCCACCCCACCTCTCCCCTCCCCACACCCAAACACTAAAAATTACTAATCATTATCTTTTTTATTTTTTACTCCTTCACACCACCATCCACATCAACCCAGGGAGTCTTCTTCATATTCGTCAACTTTCCTCTCCTTCATTTCCAATCCACTGGCCAACATCCAATATTCGCCGTAACACTTAACACGATTCTATCTCAAACAATAAACACATGAAAGTCATCCCCATAAACATGACTGATCGTTAAGGACAGTGTGTGTATATATAGCTAAATGTATATTAAGCCTTCAGTATATACGGAGACAACGTTCCCGGCATTGCATTCTACTGCTCTCACTTTTTTAACCCATTTACAACTGGGTGGACTAAGAGTGCCCTGGGATCGAACTAGCTACCCCTAGAACAAGATGCAAGAACTGTAGCCACTCAACCACCACATCAACACCCTTGAAAACATCCGTGAAATCAGTATAGCAAACAGTAAACCACCACAGAAAAACAGACTTGGATTACCACCCTGGGGAACCTACTGTCAGAATTCACTTCGAGCTTGGAAGAACTGGACTCAACTTTCTCATCCTCTGTTCTTTATTACCACGGCGTAATCTCCCATATCACTGTATCATCAAAGACCCAATCTGGACTGAGCTTCCCACGCGCTTCTGAAGATCGCGTGACAGGAAGTATAGAAGAGGCGAACGATATCCCTTAATCAATTTTCCCAGTGACGCTACTGTTTTCACTGACTGCCGCTAACGTTCACGGAACACGATACTCTGTGTGTGTGTGTGTGTGTGTGTGTGTGTGTGTAGCAGACGTTTATGGTATATCTCTGGACCCATATACCAATGTTAAACCAACAGTGAACCTCAGCACTTCCAGACAGTATGGTGCCGCCCGCCTTTGAATCCCTCCGATGACCCCTTATACACTGTACAAACACACGTCATCCCCAGCAGCCTTTCAACTCCTCTGGGAGATGAAACAACACCACAAATAATGGAGACGAAAGACAAGGGAAACATTCAAGATTAAGAAAACCCCGAGGTACTTAAGTTGAGAGAGAGAGAGAGAGAGAGAGAGAGAGAGAGAGAGAGAGAGAGAGACAGAGAGAGAGAGAGAGAGATCTAAACCTGGGGTGGGGAGGTGCGGGGGGGGTGAGGGGGGGAGGGAGGTGCAGGGAGAGATAAAAAAAGGGTGGATGATGTTGACAGCTAAGGTGATGAAGAATAAATGGTGGACGTAGATAGAATGACTTACCCCCAAAAAAAAAATAAATTAAAGGGTGAATAATGTAGATAGGATCTGGGTGAGGGGAAGGGTGAGAAGGGTGACGGAGGGGGGTGAGGGAGGGAGTGAGGGAGGGAGTGAGGGAGGTGGTGAGGGTAAATACTGAGAGGTGAGTAAGAACTTGTGAATAAAACGAAGATGAGGAGGAGGATACCTACAAGGAGGAAGACGAGGATGAGGAGGAAGACAAGGAAGAGGAAGAAGACACCCAGGAAGAGGAGGAACACACCCAGGAAGAGGGAAGGAGTCATCATTGTAGTGGTACTCGCCTCGGCCATCACGACACAACCTGCTCTCAGTTATGGCGCTGCTCATCTTCCGTTGGGTGGCATTTCCTCACAGTTCCCGCTCACAGCTACCCATCCACTCATCCATCCACTCAACCATCCATTCACTCGCCCACCCATTCATCCACTCAACCATCCAGTCACTTTATCACTTGTCCATCAACCCGCCAAACCATCCATCCACCCATCCAACCACTCATCCACACAACTCACCCATCCATCCACTCATCCAAACCATCCATCCACCCACCCAAACCATCCATCCACACACCCAAACCATCCAACCACTCATCCACACACCCACCCATCCATTCATTCGCTCATCCAACCACCCATCCACACACCTACCCATCCATCCACTCACCCAACCATCCATCCACCCACTCAACCATCCGTCCATCCCGCCCACCCACAAAACCGAAACCGGCACCGGATACTTATGCTGTATAACCACTCAGTGAAGCTATACACCACCACAACTACCACCACTCCAGCCTACCACCACCAACATCCCCCTCTTACCACCACCACTCCAGCCTACCACCACCAGCATCCCCCTCTTACCACCACCACTCCAGCCTACCACCACCAGCATCCCCCTCTTACCACCACCACACACCTACTACTACTACCACCATCCATCAAAATCAACTCCCCACGACTACCACTAACCCTCCTTCACCCCCCCCCCCCCCCAAGGACCGTCACCACGACTTTCTACACTTTGTACTGTTTACTAACGAGTATATACCTGTACTGTCTAATATACCTGTTGAACCAATGTGAATAAATACAGTATGTATGTATGTATGTATGTATGTATGTATATGTATCCATCTCCCTCCTCCCCAGCCATCTACAGAGGTCGGCCACAGCGGTAACTGACTGCCCTTCTTCACCCAATAGGAACAAACCCACGAGAGAGAGCATAATCCTCTCACCGTAGGCACCGCCCACCTACTCTTCCTCCTCCTCACTTCTTCCTCACTCTGCTCTCACTCACTCACTCACTCACCCACCCACTCACATGTATTTTCCACTGACTTGGTACTGTACTGTATAAGCAAGCAGCCGCCGTGTGATCGTTATGTATTGGCACTCAGTCGATACTTTAAGGCTACAGCTCATAGGGCTTCTCAAGCAGACGTAAAAGTTTTCACATCATTACGGATCACTTGTGTACAATTTCGCCTTTAGATTAAACACACACTGATGGTAACGCCACACACTGATGGTAACGCCACACACACACACACTGATGGTAACGTAACACACACTGATGGTAACGTTACACACACACACTGATGGTAACGTAACACACACTGATGGTAACGTTACACACACTGATGGTAACTTTACACACACTGATGGTAACGTTACACACACTGATGGTAACTTTACACACACTGATGGTAACGTAACACACACACTGATGGTAACGTCACGCACTGATGGTAACATTACACACACTAATGGTAACGTTACACACACACACACACTGATGGTAACGTTACACACACTGATGGTAACGTTACACACATACTGAAGGTAACGTAACACACACACTGATGGTAACGTTACACACACACCGAAGGTAACGTAACACACACTGAAGGTAACATTACACACATAATGGTAGCGTTACACACAGTGATGGTACCGTAACACACACTGATGGTAACGTCACACACACACACTGATGGTAACGTTACACACACTGATGGTAACGTTACACACACACTGAAGGTAACGTAACACACACTGATGGTAACGTTACACACACACTGAAGGTAACGTAACACACACTGAAGGAAACATTACACACATAATGGTAGCGTTACACACAGTGATGGTAACGTAACACACACTGATGGTAACGTTACACACACACTGAAGGTAACGTAACACACACTGAAGGTAACGTAACACACACTGATGGTAACGTAACACACACTGATGGTAACGTTACACACACACTGAAGGTAACGTTACACACACACTGATGGTAACGTAACACACACTGAAGGTAACGTAACACACACTGAAGGTAACGTAACACACACTGATGGTAACATTACTCACATTGATGGTAACGTCACACACACACTGATGGTAATATTATACACACTGAAGGTAACGCAACACACACTGATGGTAACATAACACACACTGATGGTAACGTAACACACACTGATGGTAATATTATACACACTGAAGGTAACGCAACACACACTGATGGTAACATAACACACACTGATGGTAACGTAACACACACTGATGGTAATATTATACACACTGAAGGTAACGTAACACACACTGATGGTTTAAACGTTGTGACGGTCTATCTTTAGCGGAGTCAAGATAAGGCTTCACCACCAGACAGCAGCAGCATCGTCTGGTGGTGGTGGTGGTAGTCACAACACCTGGCCGCCTCCTGTTTCACCTGGCTCACCCCCCTGTCCCTCCCCCCACACCAATGACACCTGCCTATAACCCACACCCACCACCACCACCTTACCTGCGGCTGCGACACACTAGGTTAATTATCTTCACCTGGCTATACCATCTACCTCCTCCTACTATCACAAGGTATTCCTAACACCTACCTTGACACTTCGAATCTGAATATACATCCCCCCCCCCTCTCTCTCTCTCTCTCTCTCTCTCTCTCTCTCTCTCTCTCTCTCTCTCTCTCTCTCTCCATCAAAATATGTTAGTATCGTGATACCGGAGACGATTATCATGAATTATACACATTTAAATCTCCTTTACATCATTTTGTCAATTTGTACTCTGGGATCCCATGACCTTAACTGTATTCATGTTACTGACCCTCTGACCTTCGCCTACCTACCCCACTCCCGTCCTCTACCCTCCCGTCCCCTCCTCCCCCTCTCTTCACCCTCTATATTGACACAGAATTACCTCATTTGATTTCGGGACAGCTTCGAACAGTGCACAGGAACTACTTTTATTTTATCCGTGACTGAACCTGACCTGACCTGACCTGACCTGACCTGACCAAACCAAACCTAACCTAACCTAACCAAACCAAACCAAACCAAACCTAACCAAACCTAACCTAACCTAACCAAACCTAACCTAACCGTGACTGTACCTAATACCCAGAAGTGATTATATTCTATCGGTTTCGTCTGAGATAATTAGGAACTTGATTGATTCACGGAAGAGTTGATGGTTCGTGACTGGCGAGACTTCATGATCCACTGCTTCCCACCCCCTCCACTCCCCTACCCTCCCCTCCCCTCCCCTCACCTCCCCCAAGCCTCAATTTCCCTTTCCTGAACCAGTGAACCAACACCCACCTACCCCTCCACCAGCATCCACCTACCCCTCCACCACCACCCACCTATCCCTCCACCACCACCCACCTATCCCTCCACCACCACCCACCTATCCCTCCACCACCACCCACCTACCCCACCACCACCACCCACCTATCCCTCCACCAACACCCACCTATCCCTCCACCGCCACCCACCTACCCCTCCACCACCACCCACCTACCCCACCACCACCACCCACCTACCCCTCCACCACCACCCACCTATCCCTCCACCACCACCCACCTACCTTCACATGCCCATTACCACTGAAATTGAAGCAGCTCATTTAACCAGAATAATACAAAGTAAACAACAACATCATCAACAACATGACCGTTAAGTTTTTGTGTGCTAAACCTCATCCTAAAAGACACCTGATAAATACTGTACATTTACCTGAAGAAAATTACTAAACATTACAATATTATCTGGAATACGATCACATACTGAACTGTTGCCTAGTGAATCACCACCCACAACACGTCACCTCCAACACCTCTCCATCTCTCCACCACTCACCTACTCCTCCATCAAGCCCCCCCCCATCACCCACCCCTTCTCCAATCACCCCCCCCCCCCACCTTCTGAGTATCACTTGACCACCACCACCTGATCAACACACACCATATGGTCCTTGAAATCCTAACTCGTCCCTATACCACGCCCCACCCCTCTCCTCCCTCTCCCCCCTCCTCCCTCTCGACCCCATCTCCCTCTCACAACTATTTCCCTGGCACCACGACTACCACCACTGCCTGCCACCATCACCAATTGCCAACTATCACCACTACCACCTATCACCACTATCACCTGTCACCATCACCACTTGCTACCTTACATCATCACCTCCCCCCCCCCGCCCTCCTCCTAACAGCTACTATTATTACTATAGCATCAACTAGCTATATAGCCACACCACCCTGCTATAATACAGCCACACCAACTAGTTATACAGCCACACCACCTGGCTCTGTAGTGTTCCATACGGCCATCACCGTCACCACCTGGCTCAATTCTACCTCTTAACACCACCTCTCTTGTCCTAGCGACCTTCCAGACAGCTACCACTACTACCACTATCACAACCATCACCACTACCACTACTACCACTATCACAACCATCACCACTACCACTACCACCACAATCACTACCACTATCACAACCATCACCACTACCACTACCACCACTATCACTACCACTATCACAACCATCACCACTACCACCACTATCGTCACAACCACCACTACTACCACTAGCAAAACCACCACCACCACAATAAGACTATCTGGCCAAGTCCCACCTCTTCACATTTCCTCCAAACCACTAATACCAACGTTGCCGACTACTACTACTACCACTATTACGACCATCACCTCAAACACTCCTACTACTACCATCACTACTACTATTACGACGACCACCACCAAACACAACTATTACCACTACTACGACCATCACCACCAAACACTACCACCACCACTACCATCACCACTACTACGACCACCACCACATAACCACAATCCACTAGCCAGCCACCACCTGCTGGGCTGACCGCGTCCCACAATCAGTATCAAGAGAGGGATTTACACCTCCCTTTCCCCTCCCTCACCCCCGTCCTCCTTCCTCAGTTACCTCCTTCTTCTTCCTACGACACCCCACCTTCTCCTTTCTACCACAACCCACCTCATACTTCCTACCACAGCCCTCCTCCTCTTCCTTCCCACCACAACCCACCTCCTCCGCCTTCTTCGTACCACAACCCACCTCCTCCTCCTCCTCCTCCCTTCGTCCTACCACAACCCACCTCCTCCTCCTTCTTCCTACCACAACCCACCTCCTCCTCCTTCTTCCTACCACAACCCACCTCCTCCTCCTCCTTCTTCCTACCACAACCCACCTCCTCCTCCTCCTTCTTCCTACCACAACCCACCTTCTCCTTTCTACCACAACCCACCTCCTCCTCCCTACCACAACCCTCCTCCCTACCACAACCCTCCTCCTCCTCCTCCTTCTTCCTACCACAACCCTCCTCCTCCTCCTCCTCCTCCCTACCACAACCCTCCTCCTCCTCCTCCTTCTTCCTACCACAACCCTCCTCCTCCTCCTCCTCCTTCTTCCTACCACAACCCACCTCCTCCTCCTTCTTCCTACCACAACCCACCTCCTCCTCCTCCTCCTTCTTCCTACCACAACCCTCCTCCTCCTCCTTCTTCCTACCACAACCCACCTCCTCCTCCTCCCTACCACAACCTCCTCTCTACCCCTCCTCCCTACCACAACCCTCCTCCCTACCACAACCCTCCTCCTCCTCCTTCCTACCACAACCCTCCTCCTCCTCCTCCCCAGAACCGCCAAACCACAAAAAATTTTCCATCTTGTTAATCTTAAACCTAATTACCTTTTACCCAACAAAAAACACTATTCATTAAGTTTAGCGAATCCTGTACATAATTTCTACTCCTTAACTATTATTAATATTACTACTATTACATCCTTATTATTATTATTAGTTGTAGTAGCAGTAGTAGTAGAAGTAATAATAGTACCAATATATAACAATAAAAATATAAAGTACTCGTAATAACAACAACAACGATGAATATAATAACAAGGGTAATAAGAACTCCTAATGCTACTATTAATAACAAACACACACAAAAAAAAGATGCGAATTCCCGTAATCACTAACAAACAAACAGGTTCTGATGATAGTTGCAGAGATAACAAGACGTGAAAATTTAAACACATCGTTGGTGGGAGATTCTTCCAGCTGGGTCTACTGAATACATATCAACAGCTGAGTGAATTAGATCGTTTTTCTGAGGCGAATCCTTATAAATCCGATGAGGTGTAACAGCTGTAGTGCCTGGTAGACTCATGTGTGTGTGTGTGTGTGTGTGTGTACTGCTCCCACCATCACACCTGCACACGATACCAACCTTGGAAACTTTCACCAGGACAGGTGTTGGAGGTCGAACACCTGCCTTAGTGAGCCTTCCCTGCCTCCCAGTACAAGAACACCTGTGATTGGATGACTTATCCACTCAAACACAGGCTAGCGGTACTTGTGATTGGTTAACTTTCCCTTCTGTCACAAAAGAAGTTCATCTGTGATTGGATAACTTTTCCTAGTATCCCAATAAAAGAGCATCTGTGATTGGTTAACGTATTTGAACACAACAGCTGAATCCTGGTTACTCCTTCCTATAAGGCCACTTAAGATTGGCTAGCCTTTCGACCTACAAGAAAAAGACTAGATACGATTGGCTACTCTCTCTCCTCCCGCCACCACGATAGGACTACTGTAGTGGATCTTATCCTTAATACGGGAAGGAATGTAGCAGCCTGGGTGATGGTGGTAGTAAACACGCCCTCTGACGTGTTTTATTTACATCATCAGCCCTGAATCGAGGAACTTTACACACACACACACACACACACTGGATCTACTGTGTGTATATACTGTTAAGTACTCTATCCATTAATGGGGGGCGCTTAGAAAATAGGTCAAGTTTTCTATCCCTAAATCCCTTTATGGACCACTAAGAAAGGAGACCAGGGTTTCTATTCAGCCATCCATCTATCTATCCAGGAAGAAAACAGAAACCAGGTCAAGGTTTCCTAGCCATCCAACAAGCTAGCGTCCTCACCTGAACTTCACAACATTACCTGTGATTCGCGTTATTACCTGACATAAATTAGTGTCATGGGAGGATGAATGTCTGTGTGTAATCCTTCCTTCCTCTCCTCTTCTGGGTTTCATTTCCTTCATGTAATCTTCTATTCATTATTCTTCTCTCTCTTCCTCCTCCTACTTTTATTCTATTATTCATTAGTTCTCTTTTATCTCTTCCTCGAGTTTTATCTCACTTTTTTCCTCCTATTTATCTCCCTCCTACTTCTCTTTCTTAACATGTACTGTGTATTAAAATTCCTATGTATAAAGTCTTAAAATCATCCTATGTATAATGTCTTAAAATCATCCTATGTATAATGTCTTAAAATCATCCTCTGTAATGTCTTAAAATCATCCTATATATAAAGTCTTAAAATCATCCTATGTATAATGTCTAAAAATCATCCTATATATAATGTCTTAAAATCATCCTAAGTATAAGTCTTAAAATCATCCTATGTATAATGTCTTAAAATCATCCTATGTATAATGTCTTAAAGTCATCCTATATATAATGTCTTAAAATCATCCTACAGTACGTATTATATATTTCCCAAGTAAACGTATCCATAAAAAAATATATTTCACTCCACCGATAAATTTAACAAAATCTCATTCATATGCACCCTCCGAACAAGACCCCCACCCCTACTACTACCCTTAATAGGCACTCCATCAAAACACTATATACGAATGGAGTAAATGGCCTCACTATGACACCTGGTCCGTCAGCCCCAAAACTCTAGTGGTGGCAAGACTCACCTTGTATGACCCCTCCTGAGGCTACAGACCCCATTAGTATTTAACTGGGGTTTGTGGCCTGGCTGTACCGGTAAACCAACAACAGGTATATACTGCAACACCGTGATATTTACAACACCTGGGATCACTTGAAGAATCTCCTCTCTCTCTCTAGTTTATTGTGTGTGTGTGTGTGTGTGTGTGTGTGTGTCTCATTCGTGGGGATTGGATAAAATTTCCTGGTAATATTATTTAATGACATATTGAACGATCCTAACCTAACATAACCTAACCTAACCTAACCTAACCTAACCTAACCTAACCTAACCTAACATAACCTAACCTAAAGCTTGCCTTACATAATTACCTATAAATATTGAATGATCATGAAGTTAAGTAAGGTTGAATTAATTAGGTTAGATTAGGGTGGTTTAATTAGGTACGCTAGATTAGTGTGGTTTAATTAGGTTAGGTCTGGTTACCTTAGGTTGAATTAACAAGGTTATGTAAAGATAAGTTTGGTTAAGTGAGTTAGATTAAACCAGATCAAGTCGGGTTAATCAAGGTCTGGGGTTGATCCAGGTCTGGGGCTAATCGAGGTCTAGGATTAATCAAGGTTTGGGTTGGGTTAGGTTGGGTTAGGTTAGGTTTTGTGTGCCGTCATTTATGGTACACCCAAAAGCCACATCCTGGTCATTAACTCTTGCCGCCGTTTCCCACAACTAAAATAACAACAAACACATCAGCCTCCTCCACCTCACTGCTTCACCCTCTCTTCCCTCTCTACACTCCTTCATCCTCTCTTCCCTCTCTACACTCCTTCATCCTCTCTTTCCCCTCTCCAATCCTTCATCCTCTCTTCCCCCTTTACCACCTTATCCTCCTATTTACCATTCTATATCCTTCTCCCTCCTCTCTTCGTCCCTCTCATCTATCTATCTTCCTTTTCTCTTGTCTCTCCATCCCTCTCCTCCAACATCCCTTCCTTACCTAACCTCTCCTTCTCATCTCACCCTCCGCACCCCCCCCCCCCCCGCCCCCACCTCCAGGGTAATTAGCAGAATTGAGAAGTGTGGGAGTTATTACACCGTAAACAATGCCACATGCTCGTTAGGTCGTTAAAGGGAAAGCCAGAACACAGGTAGATTTTGCTAACAATGAGGCCGCAAGTGCCCCCCCCCCCCCCACAACACGAATTGTACTTGTTATCCAATATAGAAATCACGTTAAGATCATTAATAACTTGACCTGACCTGACCTGACCTAACTTATTCCTCCAGTTCGCCTTAATGTATCTAATCATCAGGTGAAATAAATTGGTGGGGCTAATCCTCAGGTGATCCATACTTTATATCAAACATTATCAGCTTATATTATATCATGGTTATAATGTATACAAAAAAAAGGATATGTTTTTATCTAATGCTAATCACACGTGGAGGTTCTTGTAACTATAAATACACGTTTTGATGGTTTAACCTGACATATTACATTAATCCTCTTTTATAAACACAAGCTTATAATCACATGTTATATTCGTTGTGTTTTCTGTGTGTCCAATTATTTTTTAACCCGGAATTAAGACTCAAAACACACACACACACACACACACACTTTTCTAACCTCAATACGCTGTCATTCATTCATCTAAACTACTATAATGACTGATAACACGTCATTACTCAAACTAAACTTGATAACTATATAATGACATTAGTGTTATCCTCTGTTAAGTGGTTTACATTACGATATCGATAAGTTATGGCGTTAAGGTTGAAATACCAGTATACTATGATAACAGGATTCTCTCTCTCTCGCTCCAAGGTGTTAATTTTTCGATATCGTAACGCTATCCTTTAAGATATCTGCCTTCTATCAGGTCGGCAGGAACATGATAGCTGATAAGGACGAGATTAGGGGGAGTAAGGGGAGGAATGCTGACCACAAGAACACAAGATGGGCGAACAGCTAACCACCACCACCACCACCACAAAACAACTAACCACCACAATTCACCACCATATGACTGATGCACTAAGCAGTTATGCACACACCCTGACCCGCCCTCACCTGACCATCCACCCCCCTCCCCTTATGCCCTGACGATGGATGGGCTAGACCTGGACCGATGAAGGATAGATAAACAGTATGGTGGACGTAGATGGATAGATAGATAGATAAATAGAGATAGATAGACTAGGTTAGATTGGATAGATAGTTATTTAGACAGACAGACAGGTAGATAGATAAATATAGATAGATATAGATAGATAGATAGATAGATAGATATTTAGACAGACAGACAGAAATAGACAGGAAGACATAGACAGGTAGATAGATAGATGTTATAAATGTAACGGGGAACATAACTGACAGGTGAGTTACATCCAATTAATAAATCGTGAGAGGAAGGCCAGGTAAAACATGGCGGTCACTAATTACTGACAGGTGTGGACGGCTCAAAGTGCCTCTATCTATCCATCTGTCTATCCAACTATCCGTCTCTATCCACTCATCGGTCTATCCATCTATCCGTCTCTATCCACTCATCTGTCTATCCATCTATCCGTCTCTATCCACCCATCCATCTGTGTATCCATCTGTCCATCTATCTATCCGTCTCCATCCATCCATCTGTGTATCCATCTGTCTATCCATCTGCTTGTCCCTGTGTAAGCCTTAATGTATTTTAATTATCAAGGGAAAAAAATGGGGTGGCTAATCTTCAGGTAAACCCTAAAGTTAATGTCTACCTGAAGATTAGTCACCTCAAATTTTAGGGCCTAAACACTTGTCATTACTGCTAAACCTTGCAGCAGACCTTAACGCGTCTCCAGGAGGAAGAAGTCTCTCATCCTCAGGTGAAAAAGTTCCTCACTTTCGGGTAGGAAACTCTTTTTTTATCTGTGGGAGTGTGAGGTAGGTCTTCCCTGGCTAGGTCACGCCACTGACCCCAATTCCATCACCGATCCCTACCACCAACACCACCACCACTACCACCATGTACCATCAATCATCGCCACTACCATTATCAACTACCACCACCACTATCAACCACTACCACCACCACTATCAACCACTACCACCAGTAAAAACAGCCTACACCAACTGGTCTAGAAATTCCTTTACTTAAAAACCTCAATACCTATTTATTTCATTATCCCCCCCCCAGCAGTAACACTGGCCCAGGTGGAAGGTGAGGAACAAGGGCGACACCGTTTCATAAGGTAATAATATATATATACAGGGAAGAGGTGACCGGAAACAAAGGTAAGCCAGGACTAAAGACAATCATTTGACCTAACAACATGTGTGTGTGTGTGTGTGTGTAATCATCCACACACTTACAAATACTCCCTACGTCGTCAACTACTCAAACGCATCTCTGACACACTAGCTCGAAGTACATGTGTCACTGTGCCACACCCCAGGAGAGCAGCGTTAGTGACAACATCCCACACAGCACTGTCAACACAAGAACAGTGACCTACACACACACACTCTGAGCAGCAGCGATACCAACCACCCGACTCCTGACAGCTTAACTTATGCTTCACACAAGTTTTTAATTGTATATAATTTTCCTGAGTGTCCATAACAATGTTCTCCTCCCGTCCTAAGGGTGGCTGGATCACCCCCGGGGCACCACCAGGCTATCAGCTGTAGTGGGAACCAGACTTTACAGTTGGGTGAGTGAAATGTCGATCGACCTCACTGACTCCATAAGTAACCAGGACTTATTAGCTGTGATGTTTCCCCACTGCATCTTAATAGGTCATCAGACATACACAAATCTGGCTTTTCACTTACACCCAGACATTCAGACAGTGCCGAAACATGTCAAAGCTCCCGTATAGTACAGTCGGGCCGCCACACATACGTAGCTGATGTGGTGGCGCCGTGGTCCTGGCACTCTTCACCAGGTAGGGTCACTATATATTTCCGGTCCGCACATACTGCACCACCATCACCACTACCACTGTTGCCACGGCCCACACCAGCTGCCACCATCACTACCAACACCACCACAACTGTTGCCACCGCTCACATCAACTACCACCATCATTACCAACACTCCTACCTCCACCACAAACAACACCAACAACACCATCAAACCTCCACCAATATCCCTTCCACAACTACTACTTCCTCCCTCCACCATAACCACTATCACCACAATTCCACCAACCTCTTCTCTCCACCACTAACATCCTCACCTCCTCCAATACCCCCTCTCATTCCTCCATCACCACGGCACTACCCCCAGTACTCCCATCACCACCACTACCACCCCTCCTCCACTACCATCAGTCGCCACACTCGTCAAACTCTCACGCATTAAAGAGGACACCATCAAAAGCTGTACATCTGCTCCCTGGAGTTAACTAGATTCTATGTAAGAGCTCACGGTCGTCATTATGGTGCAGGTAGAAGTTATGGTACAGGGGTAGAATATGGAGCTCCCACAACACTTTATAATGGTGCAGAGGGAGATTATGGAGCCCTGACAACAGTTCATTATGGTCCATGGGGAGATTATGGCGCTCTGACCCATTAACTCACAACTACTCACTAGAGACCAATCACCCCGCCACCACACACACACACACACACACACAGGACTACTACACACCAAGACAGTTCAATAGTGAATTTATCTGCCTCGTCGGAGCTGGTCAACTCACTCCTATCTTGACAATAAGCTGCCCACCTCTGCTTCTTCTTCCTTTGATTAACTATCTTGTAATTAACAAAACCAGGCTATTTTGTTATATTTTCTTAATTAAAGATAGGTATTACACACTATCTTGACCCGTAAAAAGGTCAAGTATATACAGGTACGTCATTATCTTCCTTTATTGTGCACATTATTATCATCTAATTTACATATTTTTAAAACATCTAAAATCATCTTAGCATAGTAAGTTAATAACACAAACGACGATGTATTATCACTACACACAAACATATTTTAGCACTGCCACAAATACATCATCATAACGACACCATCAACGTCACTATATCATTATTATCAGCGATAGCCAAGAGAATCACAATAATTTCAGTATCATAATTATTTCACTACCTCACCATAAGCTTCATATTTCCATGGTATCGACACTACATTTCACTATACATGCACAATTACACGTTGCCCCGTAGCAGTGTAAGCCATTGATTTCATTATAGCACCATCACGCACTTCACTATTGTCACCATAAGCACAATAAACACACTACACGTTATAATGTCAATACTCCCACACACTATACCTTATCAACTATATATCTGCGTGGTCATATATATATATTTCACTATAACACTATACACTACACTTCACCATCATAAGCACCATTTCACTATAGAACAATAAACACACTGGATTAACCGCCATTACTCCTACGCACTGAACACTGACACCAACACTTTGTTCATCAATATTTATCAAACGAAAAAAAAATATGACACTTCACCTCAAGGGATCACGTTCTTGGCCCTCATAAGCCAAACTTCGGCACTGCCCTGGCACTCTTAGTTCATAGGGCCATCACTTGGCACTCATCCATACTACTGATTCCCTTTAATCCGTTATCAGTCCCTCGTATTGATCTATCTAAACAAATGCCGGACGGTTGCTAATCAATACACCTGTATCTTTGAGTAGGTCACCGTGTGTGTGTGGTGGAGGAAGAAGAGCAACATCTGTAAACACTGATACACTCCCATCAACATACCTGTTCATTCACAGGTGTTTATACAAGCACTGAACACACACACACACTCCCTCCCTCTCTCACACATCTTGCTTTTCAATAGTTTAGTAAGGTAGCGGCCGGGGGTAACTTTGAGGATGTGTGTGGTAACCAGGACACACCAATAAGACTGGTACACTATGACACAGCCCAAGGCGAAGCACAGGGACTAGGTGAAGGCCACTAGACACAAACACACACAGGAGATACGTAAAGTTTCCCTGGCCACAGCGGTGAGGAACGTACACTGACACGCTAGTGCCGTGGTGGTGGTGGTGGTGGCGAGTCGAGTCTCGTGCTGCTACCTCCCTCCCTACTCCCTCTTACCTACCTCTCGTCCCTCCCTCACGGCTGGCTGGCTGGCTGGTTGGCCCGCCCACCACCACCACGACCACCACACCCTGCCACACCCCCCTCCCAACACACACCTACTACTGTATCTTACACACTCTTGAACAATGTGATCCGAGAGTCAATGATCAGCATAACGAAACACTCAGCGTATTATTAATATTTTTATTATTAAACCACACCTTCTAACCTCGCCCCATTACTTACACCCTCCTAATCATCCCTTCCTATCCTCCCCATTATTTCATCTATCTCTCTCCACTCCACTCCGTCCCATCCCACCCCATCACTTCCTCCCTCTCACCTACTGTACACCCTCCCACCCCGCCCCATCACTTCCTCCTGTCACCTTCCTATCATGAACGTCTTCCCTGCGCTGACAACATGGCAAACACAGTGAGTGCTTCCTTCCGTTAACTATACTGTACTGGGGTGGATATTTTGTAGGTAATTCAGCTACATTTATAATTTTCTTTCTTTTTATTCTATCAATACATTATTTAATTCGTTGTCAATAACACTATAAATAGGTTGCATTTGAACTCATTCTGTCAAATTATGTGTGTGTGTGTGTGTGTGTGTGTACAATCATACGTCCCGCCCGCCCAAGACTCGTCCCCTCCGCCGCTCCTGTTAAGGCAGACCATGGCAACGCTTTCTATTAGGTGGGTACACACACACACACACCAGGAACAACAACAGAGGGAGAAGAAGAGGAATAACATAAACTCTCACGAACACAGAATAACCATTAACAGAAGATAACGAGACAAGAACGATAAGAATAAATGAGAACTGGTTAAAAAAATATCAAGATTTGTGTAAAGAGAATCGGGATATGGGGGGGGGGAGAGGGGGGTGTTAGGTATGCAAGAAAGGTCATTTGGGAGGAAGATTCGATATAGATTAGCATGTGAGGAAGATTAGGACAAGGATATGGAAGAGAAAAGAAAGAGAGAGAGGAATAAACAAACTCTCTCTCTCTCTCTCACACAGCCCATCCATCACCACACGTTCAGGTCACCAACTTAACAACAAATATTTACCACAGACTGACACAGGTACTGAGAGCTTATTTCCTCGCCTCTTGACGGTAACCATCCATCTCACCCAACTTAATTAAAAGCCCCCCTCCCCCATCCCCCCCCAAAAAAGACTTTATCAAACTCCCCTTTTTGAGACTGCAGCCGATTTATAGGTAACTTTTGTAGGTAATGTTATAAGTATTGTACATATTAACTACATTACCTTATATTATTTTTTTTAAAGTATGGCCTTCACCAGACTATCACCACCACAACTACCATCCCTGACCACCACAACTACCACCATCCCCTGACCACCACCTGATCACCACCACTACCACTATCTCCTGACCACCACCACCACTACCACCATCCTCTGATCACCACCACCACTACCACCATCCTCTGACCACCACCACCACCACTACCACCATCCCCTGACCACCACCACCATCTTATCTTGTCACTTCGGACGTCGTGGGTCAATACACCAACAGTCCTAACTTCCTAGAGTTCCTCACCTTCAGTCCAGTTCTGTTGACTCGTGCAAAGATTCCCACGTCTTCTTCTCTTTCTCTCTCTCTCTTATCCTCCCCCGTTTTTGTTTCCTTTGTCGCCGTTACTCTACCTTCCTCCTGCCTTAGTTAACACATTCTTACCTATGTGAACCAGCTCCTATGTTAATTATATTTGTTTTTTTACGTAGAGAAATAAAAACATACACTCGCTCAATTTATGTACTTGTCTTCAATAATGCTCTAAAGATTTGTTGGTTAGTCACAAGTTGGAGTAATCTATCTTAAAACACTATAGCACTTTCTTTTCATATTACTAAATCATCATTAACTTCGTCATTCCCTCATTATAAATTCCTTCGCATTTTCCTCAACTCTCTTTAAACTCTCCGCCTCCCTCTCAGGTGTGACGCAACACAGAGCTCCAACAGTAAATTGAGCACCAAATTATACCCGTGTGTTTATGTTGCGGCGTCATATTTACATAAACATTCCATATGGCAAGACCTTAAGATGCCAATATGTAAACATCCAGTTGCCAACATGTAAATATAGACTAATTATAAAATACCACCCTAATGAGAGAGAGAGAGAGAGAGAGAGAGAGAGAGAGAGAGAGAGAGATAAAACGGGTGAGTGAGTGACTGAGTGACCCCCTACATTCTCTCTCTCTCTCGTGTTCCAGGCCACAACTACCTAACTACCCGGGGCAGCAAGGATCTAATATTTACCCAAGTTTGTTTTGACGTGGCTGATTGAGACGCTGACCGGAACGTAAATATTGGCCATCATTCACCAGTCCCACAAACTACCCCCCCCGCCCCCCACACACACAGCTTCTCGCCTACCCCTCACCTTCTCTCTCACCTCAGTAGCATATTGAGTAGACTTTCCTACTCCCTCCCCCCTCACCCCACTCCCCTTGGCTAGTAAGCTTACCTCCCTCCAAGCCTAACAACCGTCCCCCCACCCCTCTCTTGCAAGCCTGTTAACCTCCCCTTCCAAGCCTAACAACACTCCCCCACCCCCTTCCTCCCCACAAAACTGGTTCCTTATGCTCATATATACAAACTACAGGTATGAAGTTCCCGGTTGACAGCTGATCTGACTGGCGAATTGAATTAAAATAGAATTGGTGGTAACAGTCATAACAATAGAGCAATAATAATAATAATAATAATAATAATAATAATAATAATAATAATAATACAAGAATGATAATCCTTAATCCTTTGAGTACAATAATTTAATTCTTTGAGTACGATGACTTAAACCTACTGAATAATGATGAAACGATTGCACTGAGGAAGATAGGGAGGGGGGAGGGGGAAGGGAGAGGGGGGGGGGGAGGGAGGGGGAAGGTAGTTCTAGTACACAAGAGGTAGAGGGAGGGAGGGAGCCAACACAGTCTCACCACGTTAAGCTTGGCGACACATGTACCCGGTAAGTAGGTTAAGAGAGGCCTCACAATACCTAAAGGGGGGCGGTAGAGGTGGAGAAAGTAACAGCATTTGGGAAGGAAGGAAGGAAGGAAGGAGATAGAGAAAAGAGAGAGAGAGAGAGAGAGAGATACCAAGTAGAAGAAACACGTCAGCACTTGGCCAGGGGAAGGAGAGGCTTACTGATCCAAGACAGTGAGAGGAGAGGAGAGAGAGGGATTAGAGGAGACGAGAGAGAGGGATAAGGAGTGGGGAGGGAGGGAGGGAGGAATGGGTTGAGAGGGATTAATGAACAGAGGGAGTCTTGAGAGCTGAAGGGAAGAAGACCTACGACCTGAAGTGAGGGACCTGGGACACACACACACACACACACACACACACCACAAATAAAGAGTGTCACTGTGCATCGTCCCGGGTAACACATTAGGAAAGGTGGTGGTCGAGAGCTTATGACGGAGGCGATGAAGGTGATTAAGGCATTATCCACCGAGGGGCTCAAGTACTGGGGGGCGGCTCTCCTCTGTGGTGGGTCCTCGTTAAGGTGATGGCAAGGGAGGGAAAGAAAGAATAAGAGTAGATGAGGATATTATATGGAGATGTAGAAGGGGAGGTGATGATGAGGAGGAGATAGGAAGAGATTAAATTGGGGAGAAGAGGAGAAATAAGAGATTAAATAGGGGTGAAGAGGAGAAATGAGAGATTAAATAGGGGGAGAAGAAGAAAATGTAGTAGATAGTGTCAGAGAGGAAGGTGTGGGAGGGAGTGTAGGCTACAGGAGGTAAATGTCAACACCTGGTGAGTCGAGGGATGTATGGGGAGGAGGAGGGGAAGAAGGAGGAACAAGAGGAGGGGGAGGAGGAAGGGCAGAAGAAGGAGGGAGAGGGGGAAGGGCAGAAGGATGGGGAGGAGGAGCAGCAGAAGAAGGAGGAGGGAAGAGCAGAAAGAGGAGGAGGGGGAGGAGGAAGGGCAGAAGGAGGAGGGGGAGGAGCAGGAGCAGAAGAAGGAGGAAGAGCAGGAGGAGCAGAAGGAATAGGAAGAGCAGGAGGAGCAGGAGGAGGAATAGGAACAGCAGGAGGAGGAGGAGCAGGAGAAGTGGGAGGGAAGAGCAGAAAGAGGAGGAGGGGGAGGAGGAAGGGTAGAAGGAGGAGGGGGAGGAGGAAGGGCAGAAGGAGGAGGGGGAGGAGCAGGAGCAGAAGAAGGAGGAAGAGCAGGAGGAGCAGAAGGAATAGGAAGAGCAGGAGGAGCAGGAAGAGGAGGAGGGAAGAGCAGAAAGAGGAGGAGGGGGAGGAGCAGGAGCAGAAGAAGGAGGAAGAGTAGGAGGGAAGAGGAGGAGGAGGCAGGTGAAATGTCTATACAGGGCTGACCACTACACAACCTCTGAACATCAACTGAAGTAAACCTCATCAATTAACACACTACATCAACACACTACATCAACACACTACATCAACACACTACATTAACACACTAAACTTAATGTATTTCTTAACGTAAACTATAATAAAACAAATTAATTCTTGAAACATAAACTGAAGAACGAAAAGACGAACAGACAGAGGTAGAAAAGACAGAAACAGACATGACAGATAGACACAGACAGACGAATAGACAAGGGAGAAACAGATAAGAGAGACAGACACACGAACAGACAAGACAAAAACAGACAGACGAACACACACCACAAGAAACATACCGACGGCAAATACTAACCCTACCAATCACGCTCCAGGGCATCGAATACCCCACCAATCACGCTCCAGGGCATCGAATACCCCACCAATCACGCTCCAGGGCATCGAATACCCCACCAATCACGCTCCAGGGCATCGAATACCCCACCAATCACGCTCCAGGGCATCGAATACCCCACCAATCACGCTCCAGGGCATCGAATACCCCCACCAATCACGCTCCAGGGCATCGAATACCCCACCAATCACGCTCCAGGGCATCGAATACCCCGACCAATCACGCTCCAGGGCTTCGAATTCCCCACCAATCACATAAACAAATCTTAGCCAATAGGAGCTTCACAAAAGAAAATAAATGAATGAGGTGCTAGCCAATCAGAATGACGGAAAATGAATAGGAAAAGCATAAAAAGCATGAGGTGAGAGCCAATCAAAATGACAGGAAATAAATAGACTACCTTACTGCATGAGATGAGAGCCAATCAAAATGCAGGAATTCCATCAAATATACATGGCTCAATCCCGTCTTGCAATTGGCTCTGAGCACCTGGCGTGAGGGGGGGGGGGGGGGTCTCCACATCAAACCTATGATCACGTCAACAGCTGCAGCCAATCACGTTGCAGAGAATTCATTAACTATACGATGATTGGTCTCATCTTGGAACACGGCGGAGGGTTATGACCACTGATACGAACGATCTGTGTTTCTTGTCTTTTAACGAGAGCAAACCATCACCACCACCACCACCACCATCTCCACTACCACCACCACCACCATCACCACCACCACCACCACCACCATCTCCACTATCTCCACTACCACAATCACAACTATTTCATACAACCACCACTTCTGCCACAATCACTACTATACTGCAACTACCATCCTGGCCATAACCATCACCACCACCATCTCCACTACCACCACCACCACCACCACCACCACCATCTCCACCACCACCACCACCATCACCACTACCACAATCACAACTATCTCATACAACCACCATCCTTTACCAAAACCACTACTATACTGCAACTACCACCCAGACCATAACCACCACCATCTCCACTACCACAATCACAACTATCTCATACAACCACCATCCTTTACCAAAACCACTACTATACTGCAACTACCACCCAGACCATAACCACCACCATCTCCACTACCACAATCACGACTATCTCATACAACCACCACTTCTACCACAATCACTACTATAATGCAACTACCATCCTGGCCATAACCACCACCACCACTACCACAATCACAACTATCTCTCATACAACCACCACCCAGACCATAACCACCACCTCCACTACCACAATCACAACTATCTCTCATACAACCACCATCCAGACTATAACCACTACCTCCACTACCACAATCACAACTATCTCTCATACAACCACCACCCAGACCATAACCACCGCCTCCACTACCACAATCACAACTATCTCTCATACAACCACCATCCTTTACCAACTCCACCCCGTTTCCCGACCAAACCCGCCTTGCATGACCTAACTGATAATGTAATATATTTCCAGGCGATGGATTTTATTCCCCAAGAGCTGGATAACGAAGAACAATGACCAATCCGTGATATTTTTTTTATATTAGTGATTAATGATTATTTAACCATCTATATGTATGAGCTTTAACCAATTAGAGACAGATACAAAATTTCCCTTGTTGGTTAATAGTGCCTTAACCATATCGCCATAACGTTCTGATATCGTGACATTAACCAGATGGAGAGTAGCGTATCTAACTCAACTTTAACCATGACGATAATTACATTCCGATAGCATAGCGTTAACCACTTCATTTCGGCTTCGTTTTCTTTTTTTCACATAAGGATTTCCTCAGTAATTGCTGTTTGTATACGACTTCCATAACTCAACTTACCAGCGGTCCAGTTGACTCACATCAAGATACCACAAACATAAATTACAGGTATTCTACTTACCAGCGGCCAGTCAGCCCCTCACAACCAAGGCACCACCACTACTACTACTGAAGATCTCCACGACAACCAGTGTTATGAAGAACCTCCCAACACTTACCTGTCGACAAAAGGTAAAATTAGGTTAATTAATACTACTACAATAATAACAATAATAATAGCAATACGGTATCTATGATAATAATGATAAAACCAAAAATGTGGCAAAATTATAGTGGTAATACCTGTAGGAGTAATAATAATAATAATAATAATAATAATAATAATAATAATAACAATAACAATAATAATGATCCCATTTCGATCAGCCCAGATGTATACAAAATCACCAATGTTCCTTGACCATAACGTTGTCCCTCTGCCATACGCAAACCTGTTGGACACCCTCCCTCCCTCCCTACCATAGCGTAACCTCGTCTCTTCACGCCAGATCAAGACAGCAGCAACAAGACAACACATGTGGCAGTATTGTCCAAATATTTATGGCCGTTGTCTCAACATACGAGGGTCTGGTATGGAGGTACAAGGAGGGTGTGGAGGGAGAGGGGAAAGCGTGTGGCTGTAGGTAGAAGGATGTGGTAGCATTAAGTGAGGTGGAGGTGGGGGGGGGAAGGTGTGGCTAATATAGATGCGTGTTACGAGTGTCTAATACGAACACGGTTACACATCATCAACTTTCAACACTTATGTAAGCTACACACATACACACACACACACACACACACGTACTGTAGGTAGATGAATGAAGGTCAACAGCAATACATCCGGTGATACGCTTGTTGTTGTTGGTTAACTAATTAGCCAATAATAATATTAAACTAAATGGTAATAATGATGATGAGAATAATAAATTACCAATAGTAATAAAACTAATAATACTTGTAATAATATTGACCATAATAATAATAACCAACAGTAATAATTATATACGAACACCCAAAAGTTAACAGTTTAAAAATAAATTTAATTCCCCCGAACGAAACAGACAACACCTTTTAATTAACTCACACTTTCCACCATGAAAATAATTATCCCAGTTAATTTATAAAAAAAAAAACATTTAGCAACTTGACAGATCATTTAACCACAACTAATTAATAAAAGCCAAGCAGTTGTTGCCATGTACGGGATGAACCTGTCAAGTCAAAATATTGGTTCACACACACACACACACACTTCATTCAGTCACTGACTCTTCCTCCCGTAATAGATGTGTTCTACTCTGGCGCTTCCCTTCTTCAATAAGGTCACAAATATCCAGCTGGTTTATCCCTATCACACCCTACGAGCCATCACCACCCATCACAAACACGTCCACCCCATCCCCCCCCCCCCACCAACACTACTCCACGTCACGCACTTAACTCGGCCCTCCCCCCCACCAACACTACTCCACATCACGCACTTAACTCGGTCCTCCCCCCACCAACACTACTCCACGTCACGCACTTAACTCGGTCCTCCCCCCACCAACACTACTCCACGTCACGCACTTAACTCGGTCCTCCCCCCACCAACACTACTCCACGTCACGCACTTAACTCGGTCCTCCCCCCCACCAACACTATTCCACGTCACGCACTTAACTCGGTCCTCCCCCCACCAACACTACTCCACGTCATGCACTTAACTCGGTCCTCCCCCCACCAACACTACTCCACGTCACGCACTTAACTCGGTCCTCCCCCCACCAACACTACTCCACGTCACGCACTTAACTCGGTCCTCCCCCCACCAACACTACTCCACGTCACGCACTTAACTCGGTCCTCCCCCCACCAACACTACTCCACGTCACGCACTTAACTCGGTCCTCCCCCCCACCAACACTACTCCACGTCACGCACTTAACTCGGTCCTCCCCCCACCAACACTACTCCACGTCACGCACTTAACTCGGTCCTCCCCCCACCAACACTACTCCACGTCACGCACTTAACTCGGTCCTCCCCCCACCAACACTACTCCACATCACGCACTTAACTCGGTCCTCCCCCCACCAACACTACTCCACGTCACGCACTTAACTCGGTCCTCTCCCCACCAACACTACCCCACGTCCGTCACGCACTTAACTCGGTCCTCCCCCCACCAACACTACTCCACGTCACGCACTTAACTCGGTCCTCCCCCCACCAACACTACTCCACGTCACGCACTTAACTCGGTCCTCCCCCCACCAACACTACTCCACGTCACGCACTTAACTCGGTCCTCCCCCCCCACCAACACTACTCCACGTCACGCACTTAACTCGGTCCTCCCCCCACCAACACTACTCCACGTCACGCACTTAACTCAGTCCTCCCCCACCAACACTACTCCACGTCACGCACTTAACTCGGTCCTCCCCCCACCAACACTACTCCACGTCACGCATTTAACTCGGTCCTCCCCCCCACCAACACTACTCCACGTCACACACTTAACTCGGTCCTCCCCCCCACCAACACTACTCCACGTCACGCACTTTACTCGGTCGTCTTGTTTCCTCCACTGGGCCTTCTGGCAACACACTCACTTAGTCTATACATGGGATGCAGATGAATGTATGAATACTATATAAATTCATCTCACTGGCTCCACTAATAAGAATATATCTGAATATTAATGTAGGTAATTATTATCATCATCATCATCATTAGTACATTTATTATTACCATTACTACTATTATTATCATTATTATTATCATTATGACTATTACTTTTCTCATTAGTTCTTTATAGTGTAATTAAGATCTATCCGTGACGCTATAACTAGAAAATAATCCCAGTTAAAAAAAGGGCGACAAAAACTCCCATAAAACTGCGATACTTGGCACAACATCACCACCCAGATGCTTGTCCTACGTCATAATATTTATCTCTTGCGTCCTCAACTGCCAGGCGTATGATCCTACTCCCCCCCCCCCCAACCCCTCGTTACCCTGGCGTACAGATCATGCACACTGACGGACGTATGGCCCCGCCCCCTTAGTTCCCCTGGCATACAGATCATGCACACTGACGGACGTATGGCCCAGCCCCCTTAGTTACCCAGGCGTAGAGCTCATGCACCCTGACGGACGTATGGCCCCGCCCCCTTAGTTACCCAGGCGTAGAGCTCATGCACCCTGACGGACGTATGGCCCCGCCCCCTTAGTTACCCAGGCGTAGAGATCATGCACCCTGACGGACGTATGGCCCCGCCCCCTTAGTTACCCAGGCGTACAGATCATGCACTACCAGACGTATGACCATCAACCAGCTACTGCCATGGGTACGATCATTTCTCTCTCTATTGCCAAATGTACGATCACTAATGCACTGCGTCAGGTGATCGGATCATTTAACCACTACTGCTGGGGATACCATCATATAACCTGATAGTCCAGAGGTACGATCATATGAGCCACCACCACTACCAGGCGTACGGTCATTTAACCCACTGCGCAAGGCGTACGATTACACAAGCGACCATCTGCCAGACGTACGATCCTTCAACCCGCCATCTGGTAATCGTAAGAAAACATGTTAAAACGATGGCCATCATCTGTCAGCTGCCAAACCTACTTAAGCATCTCTACACAAGACGACGTACCGTTTGAAAGATAGTGGGACTTTCTTGTTTACTTCTCAAACCCAACGAAGAGTAACGACGTCATGTCTTGTTCACATACAGCTATTAGTATTTATCTCGTACTGACCTTAAAGGCCTCTGGAATTCTTAAATTATCCAAATGAATATAACATTATAAAAAGGAAATGACGAATCTCTTTAAAATTTTGTCCTTCAAATAAGAAAAAACTACTTTGATATTTCCATTAATAATCTATATACAACCAATTATAAAATACGACTCACTAATAAAATGAATAAAAAATCTAACGAACAGAAATATGTGGGATTAATTTAGACGCTAAAGCACTATTTGTCGACAGCATTAATTTTCAGAAAGAGCCGTGTTTACTATTGCTTATTCTGGCCTGAAGACCATGCAAAGGGCAACGTCCTGACTTAAACGATTCAGTCTTAAGTTACTACTTTATCATCACCATCCCCACCACTTTGAACTCCCTCCCCTTACAGTACATCACACTCCATGACCATTTTCACCACCACCACCTACTACACATCAAGGACAACCCAACACCAACATCACCACCACCACACTTAGATCACCACCACACTAAGATCAACACCACACCAAGATCACCACCACACTAAGATCACCACCACCACACTAAGATCACCACCACCACACTTAGATCACCACCACACTAAGATCAACACCACACCAAGATCACCACCACACAAGATCACCACCACACTTAGATCACCACCACACTATGATCACCGCCAAAGCACCACAACGACCCTTCACTTCAACAAGGCGTTTCCCATTCACAATATTGCGATAGTGTCCTTGGTCTTATCCTGAAAATGCGAGGAATTACAGCCCAAACACGACTAAGGACCCCAGCCAATCAGCCCCTCCTTCAAGTGGCGGTTCCTTCTACAACACCCACAGGAAAGGGTACATAGAAATAACCCAGGTAAAGTTGGAATATGTGTACCTGTAATAATTACCCTTTCACCTGTACTGCTGTTTCCGTGATGATGAAACTAAAGAGATAAACACTTAATACATACAGTATAAAATAAAGGTTTGGATTAAAGTTGTCGAATTAAAGGAGAATAACATAGCGTGAATGGTGTGAGGATGTAAAGTGCTATGAGAGGCCTGGTGACGCACATGAACTGCTGACTGAGACTCCGTTGTACTGTGTATGTGCTCTCTCTCTCTCTCTCTCTCTCTCTCTCTCTCTCTTTCTCTCTCTCTCTCTCTCTGCCTTCGCTCCTATCCTATCCCTCTTATCATCAACTCCTCCCCCTCCTTTCTTAAGCAAACTTCTTTTCCCCTTCCACGAATCTCTCTCTTCCTCACTTCATCAGCGTCTTCCCTCTCCCTCACCCATTCCCTCCTTCACAGCCCCTCGCTCCTCTCCTCCAATACTCCCTCCCTCCCTCCCTCTAACCCAGTGATTTTCAACCTTTTTCATCTCGGCACAGTGAGCCAGGCGCTAAAATGGTCGACGCACACCATCAGTATTTAAGGATAGATTTGATCGGCGGATCTACACTACGGAATTAAGGAGAGAATTTAAAACTGCCATTTGGGCTTTTAATGAACAACACATTTGTTTATTTATTGCAGCATTGAAAAAAAGGAGTTTAATGCGATCCATAAAAGTACCAGTAATGTCAAAACGTATCCAAATGCTATTTTTTTAAAATGCTATCCAAATGCTACTTAAAACTCCCGCGGCACACCTACGGATGCTTCGCGGCACACCAATGTGCCGCGGCACATTGGTTGAAAATCACTGGGCTGAGTCTAACCCACGGCCATTTCCTCCCCTCCTCCTCCTCCTCCCCCCCATCTCTTCCTACCCCTTCCCCTCCCCTCGTACTAATTCACAATACAGACTGATATTACGACGATCATCTACATAACCCGGACGTAGCTTTCTCTTCCTTAGACCCGTGTTGCGGTCATACACACACACACACACACACACACACACACACACACACACCTGGACTAGTGGTTGGTTTGCGTATTCGTCTCACGACAGACAAAGGGTGTCTAGTTCGAATCCCCGACAAGACGATGGTTTAACCCCCTTGATGATTACAACTTATATTCTCGTCCTGAAAAGATTATACTTGTAAGTTAAAACTATTGCCCTTAACGGGATAAACCTTTAAACCATCATCCTTAAAGAGTTAAAACTTAAAACCATCATCCATAAGGGGTTATAACTTAAAACAATCATCCATAAAGGGTTACAACCTAAAACCATCATCCATAAAGAGTTATAACTTAAAACCATCATCCATAAAGAGTTAACTAAACGATCATCCAAGATTAAACTTAACCACATCCTTAAGAGTTATCACTTAAAACCTAACATCCATAAAGAGATATAACTTAAACCAACATCCTTAACAGATCGTTATAACTTAAACCATCCTAAAGATAACTTAAAACCATCAGTCCCATAAAGAGTTATAACTTAAATAAACCATCATCCTTAAAGAGTTACTAAAACCTCACCTTAAGGTTAACCTAAACATCATCCATAAGAGTTATAACTTAAAACCATCCTAAGGTTACACCAAACCTCATCCTAAGAACTTAAAACCATCATCCTCAAAGAATTATAACTTAAACCATCATCCTTAAAGAGTTAACTTAAAACCATCATCCTTAAAGGGTTATAACCTAAAACAATCATCCATAAAGAGTTATAACTTAAAACCATTATCCATAAAGGGTTACAACCTAAAACCATCATCCTCAAAGAATTATAACTTAAACCATCATCCTTAAAGGGTTATAACCTAAAACAACCATCCTTAAAGAGTCATAACTTAAAAATCATCCACAACAGACAAACACCTTCACTAACAAGACTAGAGTACATACTACATCAGTTTATCCTGGTAGCTCAGTCAGGTGTTATGGCAAGGCATAGGTACCGTCATTGTTCACTGCCACGCGATGCAACACTCAGGTAATACACTCTACGTCAGTGCCTCGCTACCTTTCAAGAGTGAGTGAGGGTTAGTCAGTCTCAAAGCAAATAAACGGTGACTCACTCGTTGAAATATAACACCGATAATAATTTTTAACGTTGATTTTAACATTGACACGACGTAATTTAACCCCAGGGGAGGTTAATGAGCAATGGAGTGATAGTATATGTGGTTAATATTGATCATAGAGGGAGGGGGGGGGGAGGGAGGAAGGTAGGGAGATGGCCTCTGATGACTGATAACCTGTGTGTGTGTGTGTGTGTGTGTGTGTACTGTTGTGATGAAAAATCAGTCACGTTAGATGGGTTGTTAGGTTAGGTTCGTTAAGGTTAATTTGACTTCGATTACGTTATTTAGATATAATCCAAGTGGTTAATGCTTCTATGTGGAAACGTTATCCCCTATCAGACTATAGGATATCGAATGGTTACGTCGATAAGGTTGAAACACCAATAACTAACAATGGAATTTTGTCTTTAAACTCCACAAGTCATTAATGCTGTGATGTTGTAATGTTATCCTCTGCCATGAATAAAAAATAAGAAAAATTATAACACAAACCAGACGGGCATAGTGAGCAGACACCAAGGTCACGCAGAGAGGAGAGTTGCCATAGTCACTACTACAGGCTCGCGTCACAGAGGCTCTCTTATAATGAACAGTATCACCAACCAGCAATGCGCTAACCTGATCACCAATAACACAACAAATAACTTACAAAAATAACATACTGTACTTAAAATAACAACATCCTTCCCTCACGAAAAATATACATCAGTCAAGTCACGTAATGTAACAGGGAGAATTTAACACTGGAAAAAAAAATGTCAACAGAGAGAATGGACTTGAAACACACGAGTGACATATTTGCATAATGAATACCTCATCGGAAAGAAAAAACTTTATTGTGATCTGTCAAAGAAACTCGTTATCTCATCTACACAAACTTTACGCTGATACAATGCTGCCTGTGTTTGTGTGTGTGTTAAGATGTTTATAATGTATCTATGGTGTGGTCTCAATTATTTTTTTTTCATATATGTCAAAGTTTAGGAGTTGAAAGTTGACATGACACTGATATTTAGTCTTACACACACACACACACACACACACACACACACACACACAAAACCACCTTCAAAACATATCCACATTCCAGGAATATAACCACGACTCCATAATTCTCACTTCCCATTCTCGTGGTCGTGAAGCTGCTGGGACGACACTGCAACAAAATCTACGGCGCCTCTGTTCCTGGTTCTAGCGACGCTGCAAAGACCGCGAGACAGAGCACGGAGCAGTGACAGTGAGGAACTTGAGATTTAAGTAGAAGGGAGACGATAATAAGGCTCTAAATTCTCTTATTTTTTTACGGTAATTATTCCTCGTAAATTATGACATAAATCCAAACTGACTGACTTGTAGTAAAACACAAAAACAATTATATTTCACTAATCCTCGACCTTAAATAGATACACTGCGTTCACTTACCTTCAAAATCGATCTAAGTTTTGTCACGTCATAAGTAAAGACATTTAGTTAAGGTAGACCAACAGTTGTAATTCCAATGTTATTTTGCCTTTTTTTTTTAGACGGGATCATTTGAAGATTAAACCCCCATGTTATCCACCTGAAGATTAACGACACTAACGCTAACCTAACCTAACGCTAACCTAACCTAACACTAACCTAACCTAACCACACTAACGCTAACCTAACCAAACCTAAAACAACTCAACCTATCCTAACCTAAACCCCAGGTAGCGTTAAGGTGTTTAATTATCAGGTGAAATAAGCTACACACACACACACACACACACACACACACACACACACATTGTCCCACCTCCTTCCATTACTTTAGGTCCGAACACACTCAAGGTTGTAGATTCCACGAAGCTCCTCGGCGTCACCATAGACAACAAACTAAATTGGAAACCACACGTCAGTGAAGTTGTCAAATCCTCCAGCTTCCGTCTCCACCTCCTCCGCCGACTCAAGTCCCTCGGAGTTCCTGCACCCGAGCTCCTCAGTGTTTACACAACATTCATACTTCCCAAGCTCACCTATGCCTCCCCCACCTGGTCTTCCTCCCTAAATGCCACACAACGTAAACACCTAGAAAAAGTGCAAAAGAGGGCATGCAAGATTATTCTCTCCCCTTCCTACTCCACATATCAAGAAGCGCTCAACACACTGACCCTTTCGACTCTCACTGACCATCACCACGACCTCATCTGCAAATTTGGTAAGAAGCTTCTACACCATCCTCGACACCGGTTCCTACTACCACCTGAGATCCCTAGCCCGAGAATTGCTGTTCGACACCACAACCGCATCCAGCCGATACGTGCACGAACTGATCGCTATAAGAACAGCCCAGTCCCAACCATTGTAAAAATTATCAATAACTAGTAATAGACCAGTGTATTCACTCCCAGGAAATACTACTTCTTGCACTGTCACTATGTTGAAATGCCCTGTAGTTTGAGCTTTTACCCATCTAGTTATTATATATCTTATTTGTATCACTTATGTTACTTGTATATTATTTATAATTCGAAACCCATTCCCCAAATATGTAACTGTATATTTTCAGCCTTCTGGCTGCCAAGCTCTTTCAATAAACCGTTAATTATTATTATTATTATTATTAATCAAGTACAGTAACTCTTTCTGATTCACCCGAAGTCAAACAACCAATTAATAAATACAATCTAACACCTTTCACATAGGAGCAATATTCCGCGTACGACCCTTCAAGACCCGTGACTCAGACTATGACGCGGTATTGATCACAGAAAGTTGACCCCGACGACGTAAAGAGTTGACTCACAGGGGGGAATATTTTCAGTGGAATATTTACTCACTTTAAAAGGGGAAATATTGCATAGCTTAACGAGGGTCATAACTAATTGGTTCGTGTAGGGTCGTTAGTATTGTTTAGATCGAGGGGAAGGTAGTGGAAGGTAGGAGAAAGAAAGAAAGAGAGAGAGAGAGAGAGAGAAAGAGTGAGAGAGAGAGAGAGAGAGAGAGAGAGAGAGAGAGAGAGAGAGAGAGAGAGGGGTGGGGGGGCAGTCCTCTTCCACACACATACAAATTGTCGTTCCATATATACATCAAACCCACTATCCGAAAAATTGTAACCCACGAAAATATTGTAACCCAACCCACCCATTCAAAATGTAACCCACCTCCAAAAATATAAAACCCACTCCTCAAAAATTTAACCTCCCCTCCAAATATAACCCATAAGCCCTCCAAGAAATCCCAATTAAGTGGAGGCGACACAAGTTTTAATTCGGCCGCGGTAATGAAGTCTTAAGAGGGCGAGCGGCGTCCAACTTAACTCTTTCACCCTGGAGAGAGAGAGAGAGAGAGAGAGAGAGAGAGAGAGAGAGAATTATATTTTTCATTCATTTATTTTCCTAAGTGAAGAGAGGGGTGAAGCGGGGCGGGTAAGAGGGCGGGGCGGAGGAAGAGTGGGGGATGGGGCGGGGTGGGATGAGGAGTGGATGGGGATGGGGTGGGGTGAGGTGAGGAGTGGATGGGGCGGGGTGGGGTGAGAAGTGGGTGGGGTGAGGTGAGGAGTGGATGGGGATGGGGCGGGGCGTGTACGGGGCGGGGTGGGGCTGGGACATATTTAATGACGATAAAAATCATATATTAGAGGCGAGGAGGCTTTTCATTCTGACTGATGATGGATAGTTCTGTAATTAAGAAAGACTTAGATGGAAGAGTGATATAAGCCCTTTACCCCGTGTGTGTGTGTGTGTGTGTGTGTGTGATGACTTTCCAATATATCAATACCTACTGTAGAGGAACCAAGGCATTACAACATAAACCCTTCCTGAAAAAATATTCACACACACACACACACACACACACACACACACACACACAACACACACACACACACACACACACACACAGAAGATAATAGCAACTTAATCAATAATACGTACATATTATATACTCAGTCTACACGGGAGTACACAGAGTGACTCAAGCAAATATAAACAACTGAGGTAGTTAACCACAAGCAAGTATATAGGCAAAAAAGTTAAAGCATCTTGGGAAAAATTATTAATAAGAAAATGTTAAGGAACTACTAAATAATACTTTTAATCCAAACCTCTAATAATCCCTTTAACTTTATGGGTAAATAACTGCTTCCTATCACACTCGCTATAATTCAACCAGTCAAGGTCCCATCGAGACGTCTGAAGGTTGGTGACAACGGCCCACTACTATACTAAATGTTATCAGTCAGTCTGTCCTTACCCGACTTTATCTAAACGCATTTAATCTTAACTTGTCAAAATAAACCTAACCTCACCTAACCCAACCCAACTTAACCTCATCTAACATTTCCTTACCTGAACTAAAATAAACTAACCAACCTAACTTCAACTAACGTTAGCCTTGCCTAAACTATCCTAGCCAAAGTTATCCAAACCACAACATACCACACCTTACCTAACCTAACCCCACTAATTAATCCCTGGATCAAGTGGGCCACATTTTCACCTTGATATAATTGAAGTTGGTAACGATTATTCACGCCTGGCTCAGCTCACCATTCACCAAGACGGGACTCTGAATTTCTATCCTGCAGTGAATGATTAATGAGCATTTCCTTCTATACCTGACGCCGCCAGACCATCGCGAGTGGTATTCATTCCTGTGTACTGGCATGAATAATAATGATAATGATGATGATGACGATGATGATAATTGTAATAATAGTAATAATAATAATAATAATAATAATAATAATAATAATAAATGATAATAATAATAAAGATGATAATAGTAATAAAAATAATCATAAATATAAATTACAATAATATTACAGTAATAATAACAACCATGATACTATAATAAAATAATAATACTTAATAACAAAGGTAATTAAATAATAATAATAACAAGAAAATATTAAAACAACAACAATAATAACCTGCCTAGCCTCACCTCACCTCACCTCACCTCACCTCACCTTCACACAATATAATCAATCACAATTTGATCATCACAAATACTATAAAAAGACAAGAACTTTTTTTTTACTTAAGGGGAAAAAATCTTAAACCTGTCGTAGGAAAAAATAAACAAATAAATATAAGGAATTAAGTCACTCAGGTAGTAATTATATCTGTCTGCTTATGTTTTTTGAAGGTGTGTGTGTGTGTGTGTGTGTGTGTGTGTGTGTGTGTGTGTGAGTGTGTGTGTGTGTGTGTGTGTGTGTGTGTGTGTTTAGGTTTTCTGTACTATTATTCTTACCACTGTAACAGCCTGCCACACACTTGCTAATATGACACACACACACACACACACACACACACACACACACACACACACACACACACACCATCCCCCTAAGGAAACACAGAAGCAAATAAACGATTTTACATTTCAGTATAAATCAGAACTAATTTTAATACAATTTAATAAAAAAATAAGTTATGGGAAAAACTATAGTAGAAAAAATAGCAATGGTGGAAATACGTCAGGGGTTAGTAGTAGTCAGATCAAGACGTGGAGGGCACTAACACAGCCCCCTAGAGAGTATTGCGGCACCATCACCTCCACCCCCATATTTTACCCCCGGATCAATGCCCTACGTCTGAGTGATGGTGATCTGGACACTCAGGCCTCACCCGCTCCTTCCTCCTGATGAGAACAAGTCGGCCACACTAGTACTACGCTTACAAGGTACTAGGTGAGGTCGCGATTGTATTATGGAGTTAATTTCATTGCTCTGGGATCCTCTCTACTGTATGGTGCATGTACTCAATACTCGACTTATTATTGTTATTGTCATTATTACTAGAGGGTGATGGTGGTAGGTGTGGTGGGTGTGGCGTGTTGAGAGGTGGCGCCACAGTTCCTGCTCGGTCTTGGCACCAGCTGACCCTCTCTCCCTAGGGAAGTGGTCAAGTCACTCTGGTAGGGCCATAATGTGGTGGATGGTGTCGTTGGTTCACGGAATGGCTGGTTGGCTTGAGCTCCCACAAGTCCCTCAGACAGCAACAGGTAAGGTTATATTTGTATGTGGGTTGTTCTTCCCCCTGAATGTTAGATATTTTGAGAACTGATGCTTTAAACGAAGTCTCTAAACATACACTTTCCCATAAAAACATCAACATCAGATTCTGTTTCGTTCAGTAAAGCTAAAATCCTCATCATAAATACTATATCTTATTATTACATGCTGACGAGAATTAAACCCTACGCTTATACGGTTTTATTGATTCGGCGAATATCACAAATTTGAAGAGTTAATGAGAGACTCCCTTACCCGTGACCTCCCGTGGAATGCTGCAAACACCTGCCAACATTACCGATAATAATCTCAGAGAAACTTTGACTTACTGAGACCTGTATATAACGTTACAGTACATCGCTTTACCGGGGGAGGGGGGGGGGGGGGGGGGGGGGGGGGGGGGGGGGGTGGGGGGGGGGGGGGGGGGGGGGGGGGGGGAGGGGGGGGGGGGGGGGAGGGGTGTTTCTGGACCTAACTTTAAGCTCTGATCTATATCGGCCTCAGCGGATGATATTTATAGGTTCGTCCCAGGAATTACAAAATATCACCTAGGATTGTAATAAAGTGAGGTAACAGACACTACCATTACTGCAGTATGTCGGGCAGCAGGGGAAGGGGGGAGGGGTAAGTTACGACGGTACTACAGGACGAAATAGAACACACTCGTAATACACTTTAATAGTCTGTGTAGGGTGCATGTATAGTGTGCTAGGTGTATACAACGAGGAAACTTATATATTATAGATGACCCTGAAGACTCAACACGATAAATACAAGGGTGTTTGTCTGAGGCAGATAGACGTAATGCAGAATATGAAAGTGATGCAACAGTTAACGATGGGTGGACACTATACAGCAATGGTACAACAGAAGGGGTGTAGCTTGTGATGAAAGCGTCTAACACAACACAATGCAGACAACAGTGGTGAAAACAACAGAGGAACACAAGCGAGAGAGAGAGAGAGAGAGAGAGAGAGAGAGAGAGAGAGAGAGAGAGAGAGAGAGAGAGAGAGAGAGAGAGAGAGAGAGAGAGAGTATAAGTACGTGGTGGGTGTGTATGCAGGTCGCTCAGAACAGAGAGAGGACACAGTGGTGGTAGACAAGCAATACAGGGGTGGGTGTTGTTTGTGCTTGTGTATGCAGGTCGGGAGCACAGTGGGTGTGAGAGACCGAGCCACAAGCTACAACAATGGTGGCAGTAGTGGTGGTGATGGTGGTGGTGGTGGTAATGGTGATAGTGGTGGTAATGGTGATAGTGGTGGTAGTGATGATAGTGGTGACAGCGAGAGCGAGCCTTAATTAATGGCTCTGCCTAATGAAAGAGCGGAGACGAAAAGTACCCCCTCTCTCTCTCTCTCTCTCTCTCTCTCTCTCTCTCTCTCTCTCACTAAACCACCCCTCTTCCTCCCCTCAACCTCCTCTCTCTCTCTCTCTCTCTCTAAATTCCATCCATCTCAGTAAACCATCTCTTCCTCCCTCCTTCCTCTCTCTTTACACCACCTCTCTCCTCTTATTATACTGTCCCTTCCATCTACACCATCTACAGTGTACTATATCCGCACAAGCCCTAAGGGACCACCAAACACTATGCAGTATAACCCAGTATTGACGCATTACACATTCATAGGCATGTAATAATAATAATAATAATAATAATAATAATAATAATAATAATAATAACTCAAGATATCGTCTTCCCCCTCCTCCTATCTTCCTCCTCTTCTCTGTTGCATCTTTTTATCTACTCTCTTCTCTAATCCAATTTCCTCCAAGTCTCATTCGTTCAATACACCATAACAAGCGTGGGAGTGTGGTGTAAGGTGCGGGTGGATGACGTCATGGGGGGGCGGAGGTGGCAATGGTGGGAATATACACTAGGGGGAGGTGGCAGGGACGAGGCACACACACTGGGGGAAGGTGGCAGAGACGAGGCACACACACTAGGGCAGGGGTGGGCAAAGTATGGCCCGCGGGCCACATTTAGCCCGCCAAATTATTTCTGTGGCTCGCCACTGCATTTGTATTTACAAATACAAGGCTTTACTTTGTGTTAATATAATACATTTGCATCTACATTTAGTGTGTGGCCCGCGAAGTGTGCCACCATTCATGAAGTGACCCCTCCATCAAAAATAATTGCCCACCCCTGCACTAGGGGAAGGTGGCAGGGACGAGGCACACACTAGGGGGAGGTAGCAGGGACGAGGCACACACACTAGGGGGAGGTGGCAGGGACGAGGCACACACTAGGGGGAGGTAGCAGGGACGAGGCACACACACTAGGGGGAGGTGGCAGGGACGAGGCACACACACTAGGGGAAGGTGGCAGGGACGAGGCACACACTAGGGGGAGGTAGCAGGGACGAGGCACACACACTAGGGGGAGGTGGCAGGGACGAGGCACACACTAGGGGGAGGTAGCAGGGACGAGGCACACACACTAGGGGGAGGTGGCAGGGACGAGGCACACACACTAGGGGAAGGTGGCAGGGACGAGGCACACACACAAGGGGAAGGTGGCAGGGACGAGGCACACACACTAGGGGAAGGTGGCAGGGACGAGGCACACACACTAGGGGAAGGTGGCAGGGACGAGGCACACACACTAGGGGGAGGTGGCAGGGACGAGGCACACACACTAGGGGAAGGTGGCAGGGACGAGGCACACACACTAGGGGAAGGTGGCAGGGACGAGGCACACACACTAGGGGGAGGTGGCAGGGACGAGGCACACACACTAGGGGAAGGTGGCAGGGACGAGGCACACACTAGGGGGAGGTAGCAGGGACGAGGCACACACACTAGGGGAAGGTGGCAGGGACGAGGCACACACACTAGGGGGAGGTGGCAGGGACGAGGCACACACACTAGGGGAAGGTGGCAGGGACGAGGCACACACTAGGGGGAGGTAGCAGGGACGAGGCACACACACTAGGGGGAGGTGGCAGGGACGAGGCACACACACTAGGGGAAGGTGGCAGGGACGAGGCACACACTAGGGGGAGGTGGCAGGGACGAGGCACACACACTAGGGGAAGGTGGCAGGGACGAGGCACACACACTAGGGGGAGGTGGCAGGGACGAGGCACACACACTAGGGGAAGGTGGCAGGGACGAGGCACACACACTAGGGGAGGTGGCAGGGACGAGGCACACACACTAGGGGAAGGTGGCAGGGACGAGGCACACACACTAGGGGGAGGTGGCAGGGACGAGGCACACACTAGGGGAAGGTGGCAGGGACGAGGCACACACTAGGGGGAGGTAGCAGGGACGAGGCACACACACTAGGGGGAGGTGGCAGGGACGAGGCACACACTAGGGGAAGGTGGCAGGGACGAGGCACACACTAGGGGGAGGTAGCAGGGACGAGGCACACACACTAGGGGAGGTGGCAGGGACGAGGCACACACTAGGGGGAGGTAGCAGGGACGAGGCACACACACTAGGGGGAGGTGGCAGGGACGAGGCACACACACTAGGGAAGGTGGCAGGGACGAGGCACACACACAAGGGGAAGGTGGCAGGGACGAGGCACACACACTAGGGGAAGGTGGCAGGGACGAGGCACACACACTAGGGGAAGGTGGCAGGGACGAGGCACACACACTAGGGGGAGGTGGCAGGGACGAGGCACACACACTAGGGGAAGGTGGCAGGGACGAGGCACACACACTAGGGGAAGGTGGCAGGGACGAGGCACACACACTAGGGGGAGGTGGCAGGGACGAGGCACACACACTAGGGGAAGGTGGCAGGGACGAGGCACACACTAGGGGGAGGTAGCAGGGACGAGGCACACACACTAGGGGAAGGTGGCAGGGACGAGGCATACACACTAGGGGGAGGTGGCAGGGACGAGGCACACACACTAGGGGAAGGTGGCAGGGACGAGGCACACACTAGGGGGAGGTAGCAGGGACGAGGCACACACACTAGGGGGAGGTGGCAGGGACGAGGCACACACACTAGGGGAAGGTGGCAGGGACGAGGCACACACTAGGGGGAGGTGGCAGGGACGAGGCACACACACTAGGGAAGGTGGCAGGGACGAGGCACACACACTAGGGGGAGGTGGCAGGGACGAGGCACACACACTAGGGGAAGGTGGCAGGGACGAGGCACACACACTAGGGGGAGGTGGCAGGGACGAGGCACACACACTAGGGGAAGGTGGCAGGGACGAGGCACACACACTAGGGGGAGGTGGCAAGGACGAGGCACACACTAGGGGAAGGTGGCAGGGACGAGGCACACACTAGGGGGAGGTAGCAGGGACGAGGCACACACACTAGGGGGAGGTGGCAGGGACGAGGCACACACTAGGGGAAGGTGGCAGGGACGAGGCACACACTAGGGGGAGGTAGCAGGGACGAGGCACACACACTAGGGGGAGGTGGCAGGGACGAGGCACACACTAGGGGAAGGTGGCAGGGACGAGGCACACACTAGGGGGAGGTGGCAGGGACGAGGCACACACTAGGGGAAGGTGGCAGGGACGAGGCACACACTAGGGGGAGGTGGCAGGGACGAGGCACACACTAGGGGAAGGTGGCAGGGACGAGGCACACACTAGGGGGAGGTGGCAGGGACGAGGCACACACTAGGGGAAGGTGGCAGGGACGAGGCACACACTAGGGGAAGGTGGCAGGGACGAGGCACACACTAGGGGGAGGTGGCAGGGACGAGGCACACACACTAGGGGGAGGTGGCAGGGACGAGGCACACACTAGGGGAAGGTGGCAGGGACGAGGCACACACACTAGGGGGAGGTGGCAGGGACGAGGCACACACTAGGGGAAGGTGGCAGGGACGAGGCACACACACTAGGGGAGGGTGGCAGGGACGAGGCACACACTAGGGGGAGGTGGCAGGGACGAGGCACACACACTAGGGGAAGGTGGCAGGGACGAGGCACACACTAGGGGAAGGTGGCAGGGACGAGGCACACACACTAGGGGGAGGTGGCAGGGACGAGGCACACACACTAGGGGGAGGTGGCAGGGACGAGGCACACACTAGGGGAAGGTGGCAGGGACGAGGCACACACACTAGGGGGAGGTGGCAGGGACGAGGCACACAAACTAGGGGAAGGTGGCAGGGACGAGGCACACACTAGGGGAAGGTGGCAGGGACGAGGCACACACACTAGGGGGAGGTGGCAGGGACGAGGCACACACTAGGGGGAGGTGGCAGGGACGAGGCACATACACTAGGGGAAGGTGGCAGGGACGAGGCACACACACTAGGGGGAGGTGGGAGGGACGAGGCACACACACTAGGGGGAGGTGGCAGGGACGAGGCACACACACTAGGGGGAGGTGGGAGGGACGAGGCGCACACACTAGGGGAAGGTGGCAGGGACGAGGCACACACTAGGGGGAGGTGGCAGGGACGAGGCACACACTAGGGGGAGGTGGCAGGGACGAGGCACACACACTAGGGGGAGGTATGCAGTAAGGAAGGGTCTCTCACACCAGAGTTCAAGAGTAATCGATGCTTTGGTGATGAAGCGCCAAATCCTTCAACTAGTGTGCCAAATCCGGCAGTTAGAGCGCCAAATCCGTCAGTTAGAGCGCCAAATCCGTCAGTTAGAGCGCCAAACCCGTCAGTTAGAGCGCCAAATCCGTCAGTTAGAGCGCCAAATCCGTCAGTTAGAGCGCCAAATCCGTCAGTTAGAGCGCCAAATCCGTCAGTTAGAGCGCCAAACCCGTCAGCTAGAGCGCCAAACCCGTCAGCTAGAGTGGCAACTGCGTCAGCTAAAAGCAACGATAGTGACTGGCAATTTGCTGATTAATTATACAAATATTGCAGCGTCGCCGACATGTTCTTGGTGTAGTTTGTAAGCAGGTGAGTCAGTGAGGCCAGGGAGGGAGTAAGTCAGGCCAGGGAGGGAGTAAGTCAGGCCAGGGAGGGAGTAAGTCAGGCCAGGGAGGGAGTAAGTCAGGCCAGGGAGGGAGTAAGTCAGGCCAGGGAGGGAGTAAGTCAGGCCAGGGAGGGAGTAAGTCAGGCCAGGGAAGGAGTAAGTCAGGCCAGGGAGGGAGTAAGTCAGGCCAGGGAAGGAGTAAGTCAGGCCATGGAGGGAGTAAGTCAGGCCAGGGAGGGAGTAAGTCAGGCCAGGGAGGGAGTAAGTCAGGCCAGGGAGGGAGTAAGTCAGGCCAGGGAGGGAGTAAGTCAGGCCAGGGAGGGAGTAAGTCAGGCCAGGGAGGAGTAAGTCAGGCCAGGGAGGGAGTAAGTCAGGCCAGGGAGGGAGTAAGTCAGGCCAGGGAGGGAGTAAGTCAGGCCAGGGAGGGAGTAAGTCAGGCCAGGGAGGGAGTAAGTCAGCCAGGGAGGGAGTAAGTCAGGCCAGGGAGGGAGTAAGTCAGGCCAGGGAGGGAGTAAGTCAGGCCAGGGAGGGAGTAAGTCAGGCCAGGGAGGGAGTAAGTCAGGCCAGGGAGGGAGTAAGTCAGGCCAGGGAGGGAGTAAGTCAGGCCAGGGAGGGAGTAAGTCAGGCCAGGGAGGGAGTAAGTCAGGCCAGGGAGGGAGTAAGTCAAGCCAGGGAGGGAGTAAGTCAAGCCAGGGAGGGAGTAAGTCAGGCCAGGGAGGGAGTAAGTCAGGCCAGGGAGGGAGTAAGTCAGGCCAGGGAGGGAGTAAGTCAGGCCAGGGAGGGAGTAAGTCAAGCCAGGGAGGGAGTAAGTCAGGCCAGGGAGGGAGTAAGTCAGGCCAGGGAGGGAGTAAGTCAGGCCAGGGAGGGAGTAAGTCAGGCCAGGGAGGGAGTAAGTCAGGCCAGGGAGGGAGTAAGTCAGGCCAGGGAGGGAGTAAGTCAGGCCAGGGAGGGAGTAAGTCAGGCCAGGGAGGGAGTAAGTCAGGCCAGGGAGGGAGTAAGTCAGGCCAGGGAGGGAGTAAGTCAGGCCAGGGAGGGAGTAAGTCAGGCCAGGGAGGGAGTAAGTCAGGCCAGGGAGGGAGTAAGTCAGGCCAGGGAGGGAGTAAGTCAGGCCAGGGAGGGAGTAAGTCAGGCCAGGGAGGGAGTAAGTCAGGCCAGGGAGGGAGTAAGTCAGGCCAGGGAGGGAGTAAGTCAGGCCAGGGAGGGAGTAAGTCAAGCCAGGGAGGGAGTAAGTCAGGCCAGGGAGGGAGTAAGTCAGGCCAGGGAGGGAGTAAGTCAAGCCAGGGAGGGAGTAAGTCAGGCCAGGAGGGAGTAAGTCAGGCCAGGGAGGGAGTAAGTCAGGCCAGGGAGGGAGTAAGTCAGGCCAGGGAGGGAGTAAGTCAAGCCAGGGAGGGAGTAAGTCAAGCCAGGGAGGGAGTAAGTCAGGCCAGGGAGGGAGTAAGTCAGGCCAGGGAGGGAGTAAGTCAAGCCAGGGAGGGAGTAAGTCAAGCCAGGGAGGGAGTAAGTCAGGCCAGGGAGGGAGTAAGTCAGGCCAGGGAGGGAGTAAGTCAGGCCAGGGAGGGAGTAAGTCAGGCCAGGGAGGGAGTAAGTCAGCCAGGGAGGGAGTAAGTCAAGCCAGGGAGGGAGTAAGTCAGGCCAGGGAGGGAGTAAGTCAGGCCAGGGAGGGAGTAAGTCAAGCCAGGGAGGGAGTAAGTCAAGCCAGGGAGGGAGTAAGTCAGGCCAGGGAGGGAGTAAGTCAGGCCAGGGAGGGAGTAAGTCAAGCCAGGGAGGGAGTAAGTCAAGCCAGGGAGGGAGTAAGTCAAGCCAGGGAGGGAGTAAGTCAGGCCAGGGAGGGAGTAAGTCAGGCCAGGGAGGGAGTAAGTCAGGCCAGGGAGGGAGTAAGTCAGGCCAGGGAGGGAGTAAGTCAGGCCAGGGAGGGAGTAAGTCAGGCCAGGGAGGGAGTAAGTCAGGCCAGGGAGGGAGTAAGTCAGGCCAGGGAGGGAGTAAGTCAGGCCAGGGAGGGAGTAAGTCAGGCCAGGGAGGGAGTAAGTCAGGCCAGGGAGGGAGTAAGTCAGGCCAGGGAGGGAGTAAGTCAGGCCAGGGAGGGAGTAAGTCAGGCCAGGGAGGGAGTAAGTCAAGCCAGGGAGGGAGTAAGTCAGGCCAGGGAGGGAGTAAGTCAGGCCAGGGAGGGAGTAAGTCAAGCCAGGGAGGGAGTAAGTCAGGCCAGGGAGGGAGTAAGTCAGGCCAGGGAGGGAGTAAGTCAGGCCAGGGAGGGAGTAAGTCAAGCCAGGGAGGGAGTAAGTCAGGCCAGGGAGGGAGTAAGTCAGGCCAGGGAGGGAGTAAGTCAGGCCAGGGAGGGAGTAAGTCAAGCCAGGGAGGGAGTAAGTCAGGCCAGGGAGGGAGTAAGTCAGGCCAGGGAGGGAGTAAGTCAGGCCAGGGAGGGAGTAAGTCAGGCCAGGGAGGGAGTAAGTCAGGCCAGGGAGGGAGTAAGTCAGGCCAGGGAGGGAGTAAGTCAGCCAGGGAGGGAGTAAGTCAGGCCAGGGAGGGAGTAAGTCAGGCCAGGGAGGGAGTAAGTCAGGCCAGGGAGGGAGTAAGTCAAGCCAGGGAGGGAGTAAGTCAGGCCAGGGAGGGAGTAAGTCAGGCCAGGGAGGGAGTAAGTCAGGCCAGGGAGGGAGTAAGTCAGGCCAGGGAGGGAGTAAGTCAAGCCAGGGAGGGAGTCAGTCAGCAGGGAGGGTAAGTCAGGCCAGGGAGGGAGTAAGTCAGGCCAGGGAGGGAGTAAGTCAGGCCAGGGAGGGAGTAAGTCAGGCCAGGGAGGGAGTAAGTCAGGCCAGGGAGGGAGTAAGTCAGGCCAGGGAGGGAGTAAGTCAGGCCAGGGAGGGAGTAAGTCAGGCCAGGGAGGGAGTAAGTCAGCCATGGGAAGTAGTAAGTCAGGCCAAGGAGGGAGTAAGTCAGGCCAGGGAGGGAGTAAGTCAGGCCAGGGAGGGAGTAAGTCAGGCCAGGGAGGGAGTAAGTCAGGCCAGGGAGGGAGTAAGTCAGGCCAGGGAGGGAGTAAGTCAGGCCAGGGAGGGAGTAAGTCACGCCAGGGAGGGAGTAAGTCAGGCCAGGGAGGGAGTAAGTCAGGCCAGGGAGGGAGTAAGTCAGGCCAGGGAGGGAGTAAGTCAGGCCAGGGAGGGAGTAAGTCAAGCCAGGGAGGGAGTAAGTCAGGCCAGGGAGGGAGTAAGTCAGGCCAGGGAGGGAGTAAGTCAGGCCAGGGAGGGAGTAAGTCAGGCCAGGGAGGGAGTAAGTCAGCCAGGAGGAGTAAGTCAGGCCAGGGAGGGAGTAAGTCAGGCCAGGGAGGGAGTAAGTCAGGCCAGGGAGGGAGTAAGTCAGCCAGGGAGGGAGTAAGTCAGCCAGGGAGGGAGTAAGTCAGGCCAGGGAGGGAGTAAGTCAGGCCAGGGAGGGAGTAAGTCAGGCCAGGGAGGGAGTAAGTCAGGCCAGGGAGGGAGTAAGTCAAGCCAGGGAGGGAGTAAGTCAGGCCAGGGAGGGAGTAAGTCAGGCCAGGGAGGGAGTAAGTCAGGCCAGGGAGGGAGTAAGTCAGGCCAGGGAGGGAGTAAGTCAGGCCAGGGAGGGAGTAAGTCAGGCCAGGGAGGGAGTAAGTCAGGCCAGGGAGGGAGTAAGTCAGGCCAGGGAGGGAGTAAGTCAGGCCAGGGAGGGAGTAAGTCAGGCCAGGGAGGGAGTAAGTCAGGCCAGGGAGGGAGTAAGTCAGGCCAGGGAGGGAGTAAGTCAGGCCAGGGAGGGAGTAAGTCAGGCCAGGGAGGGAGTAAGTCAGGCCAGGGAGGGAGTAAGTCAGGCCAGGGAGGGAGTAAGTCAGGCCAGGGAGGGAGTAAGTCAGGCCAGGGAGGGAGTAAGTCAGGCCAGGGAGGGAGTAAGTCAGGCCAGGGAGGGAGTAAGTCAGCCAGGGAGGGAGTAAGTCAGGCCAGGGAGGGAGTAAGTCAGGCCAGGGAGGGAGTAAGTCAGGCCAGGGAGGGAGTAAGTCAAGCCAGGGAGGGAGTAAGTCAGGCCAGGGAGGGAGTAAGTCAGGCCAGGGAGGGAGTAAGTCAGGCCAGGGAGGGAGTAAGTCAGGCCAGGGAGGGAGTAAGTCAGGCCAGGGAGGGAGTAAGTCAGGCCAGGGAGGGAGTAAGTCAGGCCAGGGAGGGAGTAAGTCAGGCCAGGGAGGGAGTAAGTCAGGCCAGGGAGGGAGTAAGTCAGGCCAGGGAGGGAGTAAGTCAGGCCAGGGAGGGAGTAAGTCAGGCCAGGGAGGGAGTAAGTCAAGCCAGGGAGGGAGTAAGTCAGGCCAGGGAGGGAGTAAGTCAGGCCAGGGAGGGAGTAAGTCAGGCCAGGGAGGGAGTAAGTCAGGCCAGGGAGGGAGTAAGTCAGGCCAGGGAGGGAGTAAGTCAGGCCAGGGAGGGAGTAAGTCAGCCAGGGAGGGAGTAAGTCAGGCCAGGGAGGGAGTAAGTCAGGCCAGGGAGGGAGTAAGTCAGGCCAGGGAGGGAGTAAGTCAGGCCAGGGAGGGAGTAAGTCAGGCCAGGGAGGGAGTAAGTCAGGCCAGGGAGGGAGTAAGTCAGGCCAGGGAGGGAGTAAGTCAGGCCAGGGAGGGAGTAAGTCAGGCCAGGGAGGGAGTAAGTCAGGCCAGGGAGGGAGTAAGTCAGGCCAGGGAGGGAGTAAGTCAGGCCAGGGAGGGAGTAAGTCAGGCCAGGGAGGGAGTAAGTCAGGCCAGGGAGGGAGTAAGTCAGGCCAGGGAGGGAGTAAGTCAGGCCAGGGAGGGAGTAAGTCAGGCCAGGGAGGGAGTAAGTCAGGCCAGGGAGGGAGTAAGTCAGGCCAGGGAGGGAGTAAGTCAGGCCAGGGAGGGAGTAAGTCAGGCCAGGGAGGGAGTAAGTCAGGCCAGGGAGGGAGTAAGTCAGGCCAGGGAGGGAGTAAGTCAGGCCAGGGAGGGAGTAAGTCAGGCCAGGGAGGGAGTAAGTCAGGCCAGGGAGGGAGTAAGTCAGGCCAGGGAGGGAGTAAGTCAGGCCAGGGAGGGAGTAAGTCAGGCCAGGGAGGGAGTAAGTCAGGCCAGGGAGGGAGTAAGTCAGGCCAGGGAGGGAGTAAGTCAGGCCAGGGAGGGAGTAAGTCAGGCCAGGGAGGGAGTAAGTCAGGCCAGGGAGGGAGTAAGTCAGGCCAGGGAGGGAGTAAGTCAGGCCAGGGAGGGAGTAAGTCAGGCCAGGGAGGGAGTAAGTCAGGCCAGGGAGGGAGTAAGTCAGGCCAGGGAGGGAGTAAGTCAGGCCAGGGAGGGAGTAAGTCAGGCCAGGGAGGAGTAAGTCAGCCAGGGAGGGAGTAAGTCAGGCCAGGGAGGGAGTAAGTCAGGCCAGGGAGGGAGTAAGTCAGGCCAGGGAGGGAGTAAGTCAGGCCAGGGAGGGAGTAAGTCAGGCCAGGGAGGGAGTAAGTCAGGCCAGGGAGGGAGTAAGTCAGGCCAGGGAGGGAGTAAGTCAGGCCAGGGAGGGAATAAATCAGGCCAGGGAGGGAGTAAGTCAGGCCAGGGAGGGAATAAATCAAGCCAGGGAGGGAATAAATCAAGCCAGGGAGGGAATAAGTCAGGCCAGGGAGGGAGTAAGTCAAGCTAGGGAGGGAATAATTCAGGACAGGGAGGGAGTAAGTCAGGCCAGGGAGGGAGTAAGTCAAGCTAGGGAGGGAATAATTCAGGACAGGGAGGGAATAAGTCAGGCCAGGGAGGGAGTAAGTCAAGCCAGGGAGGGAATAAGTCAAGCCAGGAAGGGAGTCAGGCAAGCCAGGGAGGGAATAAGTCAGGCCAGGGAGGGGGTCAGTCAGTCAGCAACTTGTCACGATAAATAATTTGTTTGTGAGTGCAGGTGGGTGTCCATGTTTGGTTATTTATCAATGCTAACCAGACCTGACCTGACCTGACCCGATTTACTTAACCTTAACCAAATTTACCCAATATTACACTTAACCTTAACCTACCTTACGCAATATTAAACCCAACATTAACCTGCCTTACGCAATATTAAACCGAACTTACCCAACATTACCCTAACCTAAACCTAATTTAACATATCTGATCGAGACCAACTTACCTAACGTAACCTAACTTAACCCAATTAACCTGACCTATCCTAACAGTAACTTACTAAATCTAACACTGCTAACCTTGACCTGACCTGACCTAACCTAACCTGACCTAGCCTAACGTAACCATAACTTACTAAATCTAACACTAACCTTGACCTGACCTGACCTAACCTAACCTGACCTAACATAACCATAACTTACTAAATCTAACACTACGAACCTTAACCTAACCTAACTTGACCTGACCTGACCTGATTACAAATTAAAACCTTACTCAGCTCGGCGCGCATACACCTGAGATTATAATGAAGCCAAACCCAGGATACACCGACGTCATGGAAGCCACACAACAGCTGGCACCACTAAAGTTGAAGCCTCCATTATCTGAAGCCATAACACCTGAAGCCTCCATTATCTGAAGCCATAACATCTGAAGACTCCATTATCTGAACCTGAAGCCTCCATTATCTAAAGCCATAACACCTGAAGCCTCCATTATCTGAAGCAATAACACTTGAAGACTCCATTATCTGAAGCCATAACAACTGAAGCCTCCATTATCTGAAGCCATAACACCTGAAGCCTCCATTATCTGAAGCCATAACATCTGAAGACTCCATTATCTGAACCTGAAGCCTCCATTATCTGAAGCCATAACACCTGAAGCCTCCATTATCTGAAGCCATAACACTTGAAGACTCCATTATCTGAAGCCATAACACCTGAAGCCTCCATTATCTGAAGCCATAGCACCTGAAGCCTCCATTATCTGAAACCATAACATCTGAAGCCTCCATTATCTGAAGCCATAACACTTGAAGACTCCATTATCTGAAGCCATAACATCTGAAGACTCCATTATCTGAAGCCTCCATTATCTGAAGCCATAACACTTGAAGACTCCATTATCTGAAGCCATAACACCTGAAGACTCCATTATCTGAAGCCATAACATCTGAAGACTCCATTATCTGAAGCCATAACACCTGAAGCCTCCATTATCTGAAGCCATAACACCTGAAGACTCCATTATCTGAAGCCATAACACTTGAAGACTCCATTATCTGAAGCCATAACACCTGAAGACTCCATTATCTGAAGCCATAACATCTGAAGACTCCATTATCTGAAGCCTCCATTATCTGAAGCCATAACACTTGAAGACTCCATTATCTGAAGCCATAACATCTGAAGACTCCATTATCTGAAGCCATAACACATGAAGACTCCATTATCTGAAGCCATAACACCTGAAGACTCCATTATCTGAAACCATAACAACTGAAGCCTCCATTATCTGAAGCCATAACACTTGAAGACTCCATTATCTGAAGCCATAACATCTGAAGCCATAACACTTGAAGACTCCATTATCTGAAGCCATAACACTTGAAGACTCCATTATCTGAAGCCATAACACCTGAAGACTCCATTATCTGAAGCCTCCATTATCTGAAGCCTCCATTATCTGAAACCATAACATCTGAAGACTCCATTATCTGAAACCATAACAACTGAAGCCTCCATTATCTGAAGCCATAACACTTGAAGACTCCATTATCTGAAGCCATAACACTTGAAGACTCCATTATCTGAAGCCATAACATCTGAAGACTCCATTATCTGAAGCCATAACACCTGAAGACTCCATTATCTGAAGCCATAACATCTGAAGACTCCATTATCTGAAGCCATAACACTTGAAGACTCCATTTTCTGAAGCCATAACATCTGAAGACTCCATTATCTGAAGCCATAACACCTGAAGACTCCATTATCTGAAGACTCCATTATCTGAAGCCATAACACCTGAAGACTCCATTATCTGAAGCCATAACATCTGAAGCCTCCATTATCTGAAGCCATAACACCTGAAGACTCCATTATCTGAAGCCATAACACCTGAAGACTCCATTATCTGAAGCCATAACACCTGAAGACTCCATTATCTGAAGCCATAACATCTGAAGACTCCATTATCTGAAGCCATAACATCTGAAGCCTCCATTATCTGAATCCATAACACCTGAAGACTCCATTATCTGAAGCCATAACATCTGAAGACTCCATTATCTGAAGCCATAACATCTGAAGACTCCATTATCTGAAGCCATAACATCTGAACACTCCATTATCTGAAGCCATAACATCTGAACACTCCATTATCTGAAGCCATAACATCTGAACACTCCATTATCTGAAGCCATAACATCTGAAGACTCCATTATCTGAAGCCGTAACATCTGAAGACTCCATTATCTGAAGCCATAACATCTGAAGCCATAACACCTGAAGACTCCATTATCTGAAGCCATAACATCTGAAGCCTCCATTATCTGAAGACATAACACCTGAAGACTCCATTATCTGAAGCCATAACATCTGAACACTCCATTATCTGAAGCCATAACACCTGAAGACTCCATTATCTGAAGCCATAACACCTGAAGACTCCATTATCTGAAGCCATAACATCTGAAGACTCCATTATCTGAAGCCATAACATCTGAAGACTCCATTATCTGAAGCCATAACACCTGAAGACTCCATTATCTGAAGCCATAACATCTGAAGACTCCATTATCTGAAGCCATAACATCTGAAGACTCCATTATCTGAAGCCATAACACCTGAAGACTCCATTATTTGAAGCCATAACACCTGAAGACTCCATTATCTGAAGCCATAACACCTGAAGCCTCCATTATCTGAAGCCATAACACCTGAAGACTCCATTATCGGAAGCCATAACACCTGAAGACTCCATTATCTGAAGCCATAACATCTGAAGACTCCATTATCTGAAGCCATAACATCTGAAGCCTCCATTATCTGAATCCATAACACCTGAAGACTCCATTATCTGAAGCCATAACATCTGAAGACTCCATTATCTGAAGCCATAACATCTGAAGACTCCATTATCTGAAGCCATAACATCTGAACACTCCATTATCTGAAGCCATAACATCTGAACACTCCATTATCTGAAGCCATAACATCTGAACACTCCATTATCTGAAGCCATAACATCTGAAGACTCCATTATCTGAAGCCGTAACATCTGAAGACTCCATTATCTGAAGCCATAACATCTGAAGCCATAACACCTGAAGACTCCATTATCTGAAGCCATAACATCTGAACACTCCATTATCTGAAGCCATAACATCTGAAGACTCCATTATCTGAAGCCATAACATCTGAAGACTCCATTATCTGAAGCCATAACACCTGAAGACTCCATTATCTGAAGCCATAACACCTGAAGACTCCATTATCTGAAGCCATAACATCTGAAGACTCCATTATCTGAAGCCATAACACCTGAAGACTCCATTATCTGAAGCCATAACACCTGAAGACTCCATTATCTGAAGCCATAACATCTGAAGACTCCATTATCTGAAGCCATAACACCTGAAGACTCCATTATCTGAAGCCATAACATCTGAAGACTCCATTATCTGAAGCCATAACATCTGAAGACTCCATTATCTGAAGCCATAACACCTGAAGACTCCATTATTTGAAGCCATAACACCTGAAGACTCCATTATCTGAAGCCATAACACCTGAAGCCTCCATTATCTGAAGCCATAACACCTGAAGACTCCATTATCTGAAGCCATAACTCCTGAAGCCTCCATTATCTGAAGCCATAACATCTGAAGACTCCATTATCTGAAGCCATAACATCTGAAGACTCCATTATCTGAAGCCATAACACCTGAAGACTCCATTATCTGAAGCCATAACACCTGAAGATTCCATTATCTGAAGCCATAACACCTGAAGCCTCCATTATCTGAAGCCTCCATTATCTGAAGCCATAACACCTGAAGACTCCATTATCTGAAGCCATAACACCTGAAGACTCCATTATCTGAAGCCATAACACCTGAAGACTCCATTATCTGAAGCCATAACACCTGAAGACTCCATTATCTGAAGCCATAACAGTTGAAACTTTAACAGCTTACGTCAAACTGAAACCCAATAGAGAGAGAGAGAGAGAGAGAGAGAGAGAGAGAGAGAGAGACCCACCACTATCACCACCACCACCACCACTATCACCACCACCACCACTATCACCAACACCAAGCACCGTTATGAATAATGGTCTGATGACTGACGCTTCCTACACACACTCTCCCTTACACCCCCCCCCCTTATCCCTCCGTCTCTCTTAAACTCTCCCTTCTCCCTCTTTCCAATACACCCTCCCAACTCTCTCTCACTCCCTACATCTCCCTTACAACCTCCCTCGCAATTCTCCCTAACACACGCCCTCATTCCCTTACCCCTCTTTCTCTCCCTCCTATATCTCCCTTTCATTTTTATTATCTCCCTAAGGACTCTTCTTACCCTCTCTTTCTCCCTTAAACTCCTTTTCCATTATCTCCCTTAAGTTTATTACCCCTTTATCTCCCTTAAAGCTCTCCCTCCCTACCTCTCACCACTTACCTCACCCCCCCCCCCCCCTCATCTCTCCCTTGACTGTAATTTGCCATAACTTACTTCCTCCCTCACCACTCACCCCCCCACCTCCACCAATAGATTTCCCCTCACCCCCACCAATAGATTTCCCCTCACCCCCCCACCTCCACCAATAGATTTCCCCTCACCCCCCCACCTCCACCAATAGATTTCCCCTCACCCCCTCTAGTTTTCCTCCCCCTATATTTCCCTTCTCCCTTTCCTTCACTAACTTCAATCCTGTCCCTCCCTTCCTCCCTCCCTCCTCACCCTATTTTCCCCGCTCCCTCAACTCACCATCCCCTCCCTTCCGTCGCATCTAATCTCCCTCCCTCGAGTATTCATGTTTCTCTCCCTCCCCTCCCTTCTCCCCATTACTTCTCCTTTGTGTACTACCTCCCCTCCCTCTATACCCCCCCACCCCCCCATACATCAACACGGTGGCTGCTGGGTCATAAATAACATGGGTGGGTACACAGAGTAAGGGCGATACAGTATTCATTCTCCCTTCATTATTTGATATCTGGGTCAGTCTTCTCGGCAGCACTTAACCCTCCCTACCCTCCCTTCCCTCCCTCCCTCCCTTCCTTCTTTCCCTCGCAGTGAAGAGTGACATTACCCACATGAATCTGACCTCTATACATATATAGCTGTTAATGAATATGATGTATTTCTTTGTGTATGAACCTCTGTCCTGCGTGGCAGTGAGACGTGATACCACCCTCAGTGTCAAGACCTGACTGAATTACTCAGAACAGGCAAACTGTACTGCAAGCTCTGCCAATAAATTTGTTAAACTAAAACTTCCCTCCCTACCTCATTCCTTCCCTTCCTCTCCTCCTATTCCTTCTCTCCCTTTTATTCAACATTATCTCACTTTCTCTCTCTCTTCAGCTTTCTTTCTCTCGCGAACTCTCTCGCCTTCCTTTCAAACTTTCTCTTCCTCTCTCTCTATTCAACTTTCTCTCTCTCTATTAAACTCTCTCTCTCTCTCTCTCTTCCTCTCTCTCTATTCAACTCTCTCTCTCTCTCTCTCTTCCTCTCTCTCTATTCAACTCTCTCTCTCTCTCTCTCTCTCTCTCTCTCTCTCTCTCTATTCAACTTTCTCTCTCACAAGCTGTAACTCTTCAAACTTTCCTTCCCTTTCTCTTTTCCATTTTCTCTCTTTAACTTTATCTCTCTCCCCCTCTCTTTAACCCCTTTAACCCATATCCCTTCTCTTGAGTCACAACCCCCTTTCCCTCGCTCTTGTACTACACCTCCCCTTAACCCTTTCCCTTAGCTGCTTATCTCTCTCACCCAGCCAGCCAGCCAACCCCCCCCCCCCCCCCCCCGAGAATCACCCTCTTCCTTAAGCTAATTCAGTGGCCAATCACAGCCACTTCCAACAGCCGCTATTGCTCTCTGTCTGTCTGTCTGTCTGTCTGTCTCTGTCTGTGTGTATAATAAAAACAACAACAATAACAATAATAATAATAATAATAATAATAATAAATATTTCTGAATATTTTGTACATATATAATCGGATTCCAGAGAGAGAGAGAGAGAGAGAGAGAGAGAGAGAGAGAGAGAGAGAGAGAGAGAGAGAGAGAGTAAACTGACATCCCTGACCCCAACAAGAACACACATCCCTGAACCCCAACAAAAACACACATCCCTGACCTCATCAAGAACACACATCCCTGACCCCAACAAGAACACACATCCCTGAACCTCAACAAGAACACACATCCCTAACCTCAACAAAAACACACATCCCTGACCTCAACAAGAACACACATCCCTGACCTCAACAAAAACACACATCCCTGACCTCAACAAGAACACACATCCCTGACCCCAACAAAAACACACATCCCTGACCCCAACAAGAACACACACAACAAACACGAAACACACGTCTCCCCATGTGGCAGTAATCACCCTGTCCCCTACTCAAGGCATTTCAAGAGACTGAGTTAAGGCACAGACAAACACAGCGAACCATAAACACCCTTACTTAAATTCATAGCGGGGCATAAAGTGAAGGGAGGGAGGAGGAGGAGGAGGAGAAGGGAGGTAGGAGGAGAAGGAGGAAGAGGAAGGAAGAGGAAGGAAGAGGAAGGGGAGACATTCATAATGGTGACTTCCCTTGATGAGACTAAACCAGATTACGGCAGGTAAGGAGCGTCTCTTAACACCTTCCTCTCCTCTACCCCACCATCAACCAGCACTCTATGCATCACTACCTCCCTTTCTCCCTCAATGGTGGAGATGCTACAATATCTCTCTCCCTTTCTCTCCATCCAGCTCCCCGCCCCCCCTTACACCCACCTTTTGTTGCACTCCTTAACAAACACCCACCCACCCACCCTCCCTCCCTCCCTACCTATACACCCTTTCTCTAAAACCCACTCTTCTTACCCCTACACCCACTCATATATACCCTACACCCGCCCACCTACCCCCCCACCCCCACCCACCCACGGCCGAAGTATTATTCATGTTATCCTGATGTTAAAACAAGGTTATGTATTAGAGAGTACCGGAAGCCTCACAGGGGCTTCAAAGAGTGGGTTCTCAGCCACCCTATTTTTCTTGAGGGTTCCGGAGATGGTGCTTCAGTCTGAGGTACCTAAGCTCATTATTAAGGGTTTCAGTAAGCTGTATAAAGCTTTATTAAACACGTTCCTGAGTTTAATATTTGAGGTTCCAGTCAGCTTCACTTAAGGGGTTACGAAGCTTATTATTGGGTGTTTCCAGTTAGCTGTACATAGCTTCTTAACTCTAAAAAGGCTCAGATACAGTCTCTAGTCTATTTTCTCATACAGTAATTAAACCTAGATAACCTATCCTAGCTTCTGTACATGTAGACTCAGCCTCAGTTTATTTTTGTAGAGGTTCAAAGCTACAGTCCCTAAGCGTATTCTTGCCACTAGTCTTTAATATTTACTGTTGCTCGTTACAAAAGAATTTAAAAACAATATGTATATCAAACACAAGCCTTCACATACTCGTACATATATACAAATATATACGATATACATATTCAGCATGTATCAAATTCCACGTAAAAAATATACATTTTTTCTAAACTATTCTTTTTAATGTTTGTAAGTCAATTCCCGAGTAAAATAAAAAAAATAATAATATCAACCAATTGCAAGTCTTCCATTATGACCCAAGCTGATGTACTTTTTTTTTTATTCATTGGGCACTCCCCTACATCCTTGTGTAAGGTGAACCGCAGAAGCGTTTACAGTGCCCAACAGGGAAGCATGCTAAGTTCATGCTTGCCTTTATGTCTCATGAGTTAAGGGCGTAGAAGCCTAAAGAGTCAAGGGCGTAGAAGCCCGAAGAGTCAGTGGTTTTTGTCATCAAGTTATTGGAAGCTCCAACAACTTGTCCCTGAATACGAATTCGCAACTTTCGACTTACACCAGGTACCTACTTTACTGCTAGGTGAACAGGGACTAATGGGGGCTAGGAAGTAAGTCCAAACAACTTCCACCGGCCCGGGAATCGAACCCGTGACATCTCGCTTGCGAGACGAGAACGGTACCGCTTCTACCACCGATCCCCCAAGCTGATGTACTGCCAATTCTACGACCCCGCCAGAGCTTCAATCACGCCGGGAAATAAAGAAATTATTAACTCGGTAAAAGCAGAAAAAATTTTCAAAATGATTCTCGCTGAAGACTCGACGGCAGATGACAGCGAGAATTTAGTAAATTTACCTCAAGTGAAATATACCTGTTGGTTATCTGGTCGACGGTTAATGGAAATGAATAATATAAGTAAATAATACTAATAAAAATAGCAGTAATTGTAATGAAAATAATAAAAATTGTAAAAAAAATATAATGTAAATAATACTACTACTCATAATAAAGCAAAAATAAAACCATAATAAAAATCATGAAAATTAATAATAATAATAATAATAATAATAATAATAATAATAACTTAGTCCCAAACTCAACAACAATAAACAATAAAGTTAAAACATGTATTGACAATATCAGAGACAACAAGACTATATCACACCCAGCTGCCCAGACCAAACTACCCGGTCCACTGTAGGCTACCTGTGTGGTGCGACGACCTCACATCACAGCAGGACGACCCACCCTGCGTAATGCCGCCGCGGGAGGGAGGAGCACGATCTAGGTAGCTGTGATCCCTTTACTAGGTCGCCCAGACTCAAGGTGGCTTACCTAACGTCTACAGGCGGGGTCACGTGGGAGGATGATTCATCTCCCTCACTCCTCTCCACCACCACAAGCCTCCATTACTCACCATCACCACCACCACCCTCCATCACTCACCACCACCACCACCCTCCATCACTCACTCACCATCACCACCACCCTCCATCACTCACCACCACTACCAACACCACCCTCCATCACTCACCACCACCACCACCAACACCACCCTCCATCACTCACCACCACCACCACCCTCCATCACTCACCATCATCACCACCACCACCACCCTCCATCACTCACCATCACCACCACCCTCCATCACTCACCATCACCACCACCATCATCACCCTCCATCACTCACCATCACCACCACCCTCCATCACTCACCACCACTACCAACACCACCCTCCATCACTCACCACCACCACCACCAACACCACCCTCCATCACTCACCACCACCACCACCCTCCATCACTCACCATCATCACCACCACCACCACCCTCCATCACTCACCATCACCACCACCCTCCATCACTCACCATCATCACCACCACCACCACCCTCCATCACTCACCATCACCACCACCCTCCATCACTCACCATCACCACCACCATCACCACCCTCCATCACTCACCATCACCACCACCCTCCATCACTCATCATCACCACCAACACCACCCTCCATCACTCACCATCACCACCACCCTCCATCACTCACCATCACCACCACCATCACCACCCTCCATCACTCACCATCACCACCACCCTCCATCACTCACTCACCATCACCACCACCGAGTACTCACGCCCCACACTCAACAGGGAGCTTATTTTCACCCCGACACCCAGCATATTAACGCCAGTTGCCGGATCATAATCTCTCTACAACACCAGCAGTTATATGTCAATTACACCGTAGTTAAGCTGAAGATAATCTCCTACACCCTCACTGCCAGAAGCTTCCAGTCCTCGAGAAGTGAAGCCACATAACCATCAAAATGCTTCACCTCACAACACCCAGCACGAGTGATACCTGATAATGAGTTCTTAATCACCTTCCAACTATTATGTGAGAGTTAGTTTGAAGCTGAAGTGAGGCAAATTATATATACAGGTACACTCAATACACTCCCAAGGTTAACGTGTATCAGAGCAGACAAAGTGTATCCATTTCTGAACTTTATTTACAAACATGGAGTCTAGGTAAAGTCATTTTTTTGTTCAATCTCTCTTATGTATTCTCGTTACTTCCTACACCACGAAGACAAGTTTATAAGATCCTTTTATAAGTTAAATACAGCGCTGTTATGAAATCAAAACCATTCCTCGGCTTATAGGGTCCATTATCTCCGGCATAATGACGCGGCAATCTAAAGAGAGTTTTAATGAGCCGGATGAAAGCTACAGTTTGATTAGGATATATTATTCATACCGTATAGTTAAAGGGGACTGTTATTGAACCGTGTGTGTGTGTGTGTGTGTGTGTGTGTGTGTGTGTGTGTGCTCGGAAGCTACAGTTTGCTTAAGGTAAATAATTCAAACCTCCAATAGTTGAGTGAAACAAAGGGAAGCTATCTATAGGTACTGTGTGTGAAAGATATTTTAGTCATACCCTAGATTCTTTATCCATACGTAAATATCCCACGGGACAATACAAGCCACAGGTACATTTACCAAGGTAGCTGATCTACTTAAACCATGAACTGAGTTAAGTTTTCCTAGTCTGCGTCACAGTCAGTCCTCACCTCTCGTCTCCTCACCTCTCTCCTCCTCACCTCACCTCTCCCCAGCCAACGTCCCCTCTCCCGCCTCTACGTCAATAGTCTGCTTTCTCGCCCTAACAGGAAGTCATAAATGATGTCTGGCTTCCCTCTGATTCACCGACCACGCTGCGCAGCTCTCAGCTTGTCAATCAATTAATCGACACACAGAGGGACGGATGAACGTCGACCACCACAATATTCCTCGAACTACCAAAGTTAAAACGACAATAAACTCTAGGAATGATGAATAATAAGAGTACACTAAAGGCAAAACTGAGAACATTACTAATACGTGACTAGTTTTAGAAGTAGTCAGCATCTATAAAACAAAGGGTGCTATAAAAAGACCCTTCGTAAGTTAACTGTTGACACATTTGTAATTCTGTAAGAAATATCTCAAGCGAGCATTAATAAATTATAATATAACGCGCTAATGTCAAAACAGCCTACTGATAAATCAGCCAACCAAAATTTTATAACAGTATTGTGTAGTAGAATTTAAGAGTTAGTGAAGCACCTAATACAACATAATAAGTAGTGTATATAAAAGGTTGCCAAGAGCTTTTACACTGAGCAGCTGTGGTTGAACAAGTGCAAATAATACTTCTTCAGTAGTAAATGAGTTACAAACAATGTAAGAACATAAGAACATAAGAATGGAGGAAACTGCAGCGGGCCTATTGGCCCATACTGGGCAGTCCCGTTTACACCCAACCCCTATTGCTCATAAGAAAATACGAACATAAGAAAATAAGGAGTCTGCAATAGGCCGGTTGGCCTGTGCATGGCAGCTCCTGTCGAGAGTTACTACCACTCTCTATCATCCATGAATCTATCTAGCCTCCTTTTGAAACTTTCTAGAGTTCCCGCACTTACTACAAAGTTGCGAAGCTTGTTCCACTCGTCCACCACCCCATTTGTGAACCAGTTTCTTCCTATCTCCCTCCTAAACCTAAACTTATCCAACTTGAATCCGTTGCTCCGAGTCCTATCCTGCTCGGATATTATAAGAACTTTATCTATATCCCCTTTATTGATTCCTTTCACCCACTTAAATACTTCTATCATATCTCCTCGCACTCTTCGTCTTTCTAGGGAATGCAAGTTAAGTTTCTTTAACCTATCCTGATATGGAAGGTTTCTAAGTCCCGGAATCATTTTTGTCATTCTTCGCTGCACCGACTCTAGTGAATTTATATCCATTCTATAATAGGGGCACCAGAACTGAACCGCATAATCGAGGTGCGGCCTGACTAGCGCAATATAAGCATATAAGCATCCAACCTATGTTTGAAGCTATTCAGCGTATTCGAGTTAATGATGATATTTGGTAACTTGTTCCATTCATCCACTACTCGGTTTCCAAACCAGTGTTTACCTATTTCACGCCTAAATCTAAATTTGTCTAATTTAAAACTATTGTTACGAGTTCGCTCCTGGTTGGATAGTTTGAGTACCTTTGTAATGTCCCCTTTGTTTAGCCCTGACTTCCACTTATACACCTCTATCAGGTCGCCCTTCGCTCTACGTCTCTCGAGGGAGTGCAAATTAAGATGCTTTAACCTGTCTCTATACTCAAGGCTCCTAATGCCCGGGATTAGTCTTGTCATTCTCCTCTGAATTCTTTCCAATGATTCTATGTCCATTCCATAAACACCTTAAGCCTTACACTGCTGGGTACATGGGTGTGCTGGATCGATCATTTAAGCGGGTGCAGTGAATTACACCGGCAGCAGTGGGTCATGCAGCTGTCAACTTAACCCACTGACACACACACACGTATAGAGGTGTATACATGAACTTACTCAGACAGACACACACAGCATATACACACATGAGTAACATACACAGGCACGTCCACCCACACACACCTAAAGCAGCAACAGGGGAGCCCACGTGGCCAAGCGCATTCCAACAGAACTGCGCGCGCAGATACCACCAGCTGGTTAGCACGACAATGCTTACCTACCAGCCTCTCCCACACACCTGCACTAACCAACCACCACACCCAACAATCACCACCAAACCCCACCTCCAACAACCACCCCTACCATATCTCCAACAACCACCAAACCCCACCTCCAACAACCACCACTACCTTACCTCCAACAACCACCACTACCTTAACACCAACCACCACTACAGTACTAGCATGACGCAGCACTACCACCGGAACCCACTACCCTCCTCCGTCCGTCCGCTCTCCCTTCCAACTGCACAACCACCACCACCACCACATCCTACCACCACCAACCACCAGCATGACGCACCACTATCGGGGCAACCTACTACCCTCCATAAACCACCATTCCTCCCCCCCCCCCCCCCACCTACCTGCGCTGTTCCTTCCAGTTCCACATACCAATATCCTTACTACCACAACTACTAAAATCGCCCCTACACCATCCTCATCTACCACCACCACAAGCATCACTATCTTTACCGGTCACCATCCCTAAGCGGACCACCACAACCCTCACCTACCACCACCACCCTCATGCAGCTTCATAATTAATCCTTATTCCACCTTAATATATCGTCGTGTAGTTAGGCTTCAACCCACCAATTAAGACTTATTTAAATAATTACCTAATTACTCTTAACACTTTCCACCGTTTAAACACACACACACACACACACACACACATTGATTTACAGTGGTCATCGATTTACAATAATATATTCCTTCATTTACAAGATTATACAACATACAAATAACTGATACCCTTCAAACTATATCCAAATTATATAAGAACAAAGGAAACTGCATCTATAGGCCTACTGGACCATACTCGGCAGCACTGTTTACACTGACCTATATCAATCATATATATATATAATTCGTTAGATGGGGAGAGGGTTCAGATCTAACGGACCCTCGATATACCGGACTTTCTTCTCCATAATCCGTTAGATGGGTAGAGGGTTCAGATCTAACGGACCCTGGATATACCGGACTTTCTTCTCCATAATCCGTTAGATGGGGAGAGGTTCAGATCTAACGGACCCTCGATATACCGGACTTTCTTCTCCATAATCCGTTAGATGGGTAGAGGGTTCAGATCTAACGGACCCTGGATATACCGGACTTTCTTCTCCATAATCCGTTAGATGGGTAGAGGGTTCAGATCTAACGGACCCTGGATATACCGGACTTTCTTCTCCATAATCCGTTAGATGGGGAGAGGTTCAGATCTAACGGACCCTCGATATACCGGACTTTCTTCTCCATAATCCGTTAGATGGGTAGAGGGTTCAGATCTAACGGACCCTGGATATACCGGACTTTCTTCTCCATAATCCGTTAGATGGGGAGAGGGTTCAGATCTAACGGACCCTCGATATACCGGACTTTCTTCTCCATAATCCGTTAGATGGGGAGAGGGTTCAGATCTAACGGACCCTCGATATACCGGACTTTCTTCTCACGAATCCGTTAGATGGGGAGAGGGTTCAGATCTAACGGACCCTCGATATACCGGACTTTCTTCTCTATAATTTGTTAGATAGGGGGGTTGGTTGACATCTCACCGACCCTCGATATAACGGAATTTCGTCTCTATATAATCCGTTAAATAGAGATTTTAATGTATTTCCTGGCAAGTTTGAGTTTAATATTGACATTTGATCACATGTTCCACTCACCATCATTTCCAACTTATCTTAAATATGAGTTACCGTTTTTCGTTATATTTAGTGATTTACAGATTGGTTTTCACTATATAAGGCCTTCGGATGTTTTGATAAAGATGTGAATATATTCGTTATAGAGTTGTGTGTTTATATTATAGTGCGTTGTAAATTTTATCTATATAAATCGTATGTTAGCTTTGTTCGATAAAATATATACAGTACATGGGTTTAACTATTATGGGCATCATTTCCCCGCCCAATCACCATTAAAACTACCCTACTTCCCTTAAATTACCCCCCCCCCTCCCCCCCCAAAAAATCAAGTTTATTAAATTATCTTTTAATATCGCGGGAAATTACCCCAAAAAACAGCCTTGTCTACATCACTATCATAACAATGGGTGACCACGAATAATTTATCACAAAAAAGTAAAAATATACTATTACTACTGCAACTACTATTACTATCATAATTGTAATTTTAAAAACGTGGCCTCCAGCCTCCCCCAATAGCCACACCTTCGCCGCCATTTTATTACTACCACTACTACTACTTTTACTACAAATAATATAAAAATCCATCCATCTGTTAACTTAAATCATAAGAAACAGGTAAATAGACTGACTCAACGAAGCCAATAATAACAAATCAGAGAAAACGTACCATCAAAAAACAAACATTCCTTGCCGTAACTTCACTAATTTTTAACCATCATAGATAATCTCCTCTTAAATCTGGGTAAAATAACGACACGCCAAAGAGAATTATCTCATCAAGCTTCCGTGGCCCCAGAGGAAATGTGGACACACTATCACGCATATGCCAAGGACACGTGTTAGGGCAGGAGGACAGACACGGTGGCACGGGGTACGACAGAAAGTATTTCAAGGGCACGCCAGGCAAGCTGTGTAAGGTACGGTAACAGGGTGTGTGTGTGTGTGTATTGCGTGTTTAGTTGCCTGTATGTGTGTTTGTTTAGTTTTTGTGTGTGTATTAAACCCTCTTACCTTGACTATCAAAAATAACATCTAAAATTAAACACACAATCACTTGTCTATCTGTTGCGATTGATCACACACAATCACTCAAACAAACACACACAGACACACTCAAACAAACAAACACATATAAATCCCCATCCACCAAACCACCACCATTATTACTATCTCAAACACTGATAAAATCCTCATTAGCGCCATATTTGACACACAGTATTATAAGTTGTGTCGACGTAACCGCTGACTGGCTGGGAGTCAGGTCATGCGTGTTTTTACTGCACACAACAAATACGAACCAAGAGACTCGACTTAATTCTACACTGAAAATTTATAATAAAGTTTTGTGAATCAGGATGTGTGTTGTGTGTGTGTGTGTGTGTGTGTGTGTGTAATAATAATAATAATAATAATTAACGGTTTATTGAAGGAGCTTGGCAGCCAGAAGGCTGAAAATATACAGTTACATATTTGGGGAATGGGTTACGAATTACAAATAATATACAAGTAACATAAGTGACACAAATAAGACATATAATAACTTAGATGGGGAAAAGCTCAAACTACAGTTCATTTCAACATAGTGACAGTGTTACAGTACTACAAGTTGTTGATAATTTTTACAATGGTTGGGACTGGGCTGTTCTTATAGCGATCAGTTCGTGCACGTATGGGCTGGATGCGGTTGTGGTGTCGAACAGCAATTCTCGGACAAGGGATCTCAGGTGGTAGTAGGAGCCGGTGTCGGGGATGGTGTAGAAGCTTCTTACCAAATTTGCAGATGAGGTCGTGGTGATGGTCAGTGAGAGTCGAAAGGGTCAGTGTGTTGAGCGCTTCTTGATATGTGGAGTAGGAGGGGGAGAGAATAATCTTGCATGCCCTCTTTTGTACTTTTTCTAGGTGTTTACGTTGTGTGGCATTTAGGGAGGAAGACCAGGTGGGGGAGGCATAGGTGAGCTTGGGAAGTATGAATGTTGTGTAAACACTGAGGAGCTCGTGTGCAGGAACTCCGAGGGACTTGAGTCGGCGGAGGAGGTGGAGACGGAAACTGGAGGATTTGACAACTTCATTGACGTGTGGTTTCCAATTTAGTTTGTTGTCTATGGTGACGCCGAGGAGCTTCGTGGAATCTACAACCTGGAGTGTGTTCGGACCTAGAGTAATGGAAGGAGGTGGGACAATGTCGGAGGAGAGGTTGATGTGCATAACCATGGTCTTGGTATGGTTGATGGTGACATGGTTGTTGGTGGCCCAGTTTTGGAGACTGTTCAATAAATCCTGAAGGGCGGTATAGTTGGGAGCAGAATTGTTGACGCTGATCCCAATGGTGGAGTCGTCGACATATTTCCAGCGAGCAGGGGTTTCTCTTAGGGCATCATTGATGAGCATAAGGAAGCAGAGTGGTCCCATCTTGGTGCCTTGGGGGACGCCACAGGTGTGTGTGTGTGTGTGTGTGTGTGTATGTAATAATAATAAATAATAATAATAAACGGTTTATTGAAAAAGTTTGCAGCCCGAAGGCTGAAAATATACATTGGACATAAATGACTTATTACATACATTGGTGGTTTAACAAAAGCATTCATTAGAGAAAGGTGAAGGAACATACAGTGAACATACAGATTAATGTTTACACACGTAGATCATGTGAGCTGAGGTGTTGAACAGCAGACACGTAGTGTAGTAACTCCCTCACAGATGGCGCTATGAGGGGCATCACGTGGAGTACTAGTTCCCTCACAGGTGGTGTTATGAGGGGCTTGACGTGGTGTAGTAATTCCCTCACAGATGGTGTTATGAGGGACCTGATGATGTAGTAGTTCCCTCACAGATGGTGTATGAGGGGCCTGATGATGTAGTAATTTCCTCACAGATGGTGTTATGAGGGGCCTGATGTGGTGAAGTAATTCCCTCACAGATGGTGTTATGAGGGGCCTGATGTGGTGTAGTAATTCCCTCACAGATGGTGTTATAAGGAGCATCACATGGCGTAGTAATTCCCTCACGGATGGTGTTATGAGGGGCATCACGTGGTGTAGTAATTCCCTGGCAGGTGTTATGAGGAACTTCACATGATGCTGACCTCACTCAGTTGTGTTCTGACTTCACTAGGGGAAAGGTCACAGCAGGGTTAGCTCCCGAGGGATAATTATCAGACATGGCCAATGCTATGTGTGGTCTTGGGTGTGGGAGTTTGTTGACCAAACTGGAGTGGTCCATGGAAGAATTGGCGAGGGCCAAGGAAGAAATTGAGAGGGCCACGTTGGAGAACCTGAAATTAAAGGAAGAGCTGGCGAGGTTAAAAGGGGAGGCGGGACAGGGAAAGCCAGTGTCTGACGAAAACTCAAGCGAGTGGAAGGTTGTGAGGAGTGGGAGGACCAAGCTGGTGGTGAAGAAATACACCAAGGATACGACAACAACAGCTAAGTGTACCAACTCGTTCAGTCCCTTGATAGACGAATTGGACGTTAGTACAGTCAGGGACAGGGATGAGAAGGAAGGTATAAAAACTTTAATTGTTGGTGACTCACAGGTAAGGTACATGGACAGGGCCTTTTGTGGTAAAAACAAAAATAGGATGAGGGTGTGCTTGCCAGGAGCTGGGGTGGGAGATATAATTGACAGGATGGACAATATCTTGTCTGGTAATGGGAACAAACCCATTATCTGCCTCAGTGCAGGAGGCAATGATATTGGCCGGTGTAGGAGCGAGGAGCTTCTTGATAAGTTCAAGGCAGCTATAGATCATATTAGGTCTAAGGGGGGGATCCCTATCATATGCGGTGTCCTGCCTAGAAGGAGAGTTGGCAGTGAATGGTTGTCAAGGGCGGTTGGTATCAACGACCGTCTTGACAGATATTGCAAGCCAATATCTGTCCCATTCATTGACAACTAGAACAACTTCTACGGCAGAAGGGACCTTTATGCTAGGGATGGAGTGCACCTGTCTCGGGATGGGGTGGCAACCCTGGCTGGGTCTCTAGAGGGGGCAGTTCAAAGGATATCGAAGTCTTTAAACTGCTAGGGGAACATATGGGGACAGGGGTGGGAGAAACTGCAGTGGGAGCGGGTAAACAAAGTAAAAGATTACAGGGATATAGTGTTAGGAATGATGACAAAACTAAATTAAACAGGGATTTTAAAACTAAACGCGGTAAAGGGAGGACTCAGAACACGACTAACTTAAATGTCTACTACGCGAACAGTAGAAGTATGAAAAACAAAATGGATGATACTAGGGCCTTGGTATGTACCGAAAAAATCGATATAATAGCATTCACTGAAACATGGATCAACCTAGACTCACGTGAGTTGCCGGTCGAATACCAAATTGCGGGTTACAAATTGTTCCATACCGATAGGCAGACCAGGAAAGGAGGCGGAGTAGCAATCTATGTTAGGGATAATCTGAAGTGTGAAATAAATAAGGAAAAAAAAACTGAGCGGAATACAGAAACAATTTGGATAGAATTAAGCGACGGTAGGGAAAAATTAATCACAGGAGTAATATATAGACCTCCTAATCTTGATAGAGTCAATGAGCGACTTATCTGGGATGAAATGCGCAGGGCTTCCATACACAACAAAGTCTGTATAGTAGGCGACTTTAACCTTGGCCAAATAGATTGGACTGACCTTACGGTAACTCAGAATCAGAGGATTTTCTCGAGACGATCTAGGACTGTTTCCTAAGTCAACATATAACCGAACCCACACGGGGTAATAATATTCTCGATTTAGCTCTGTCGAACAGAGAAAACCTCATTAGCAATGACGAGGTAGGGAACGAACTTGCAAACAGCGATCACAAAGAAATTAGATTCCAGTTAGATTTTCAGGGCAGACGTAAGAAAAATTCCTCTAAAGTACCAGATTTCAGAAGGGTAAACTTTGACAGTTTAAAGAGGCAGCTGAGAGAGGGGGTGTCGCGGTTGGCCGTAAACCTGACAGATGACTCCGACCTGATAACGAGATCTGAGATTGCCGAGTTCCACGACAATTTAAATAATGAGTTACTTAATGCACAAAGGCAGAACATACCATACAAAAAACTCAGATCAGACAACAATGACCCTAAATGGATAAATAATTATTTAAAGAACATCATTGGCCAAAGGAAGGCAGAAGGTAGAAGGATAAAGCGTGGCGAAATTTACCTCCAGGATTATTATAAGATATTGACGAGTAGGGTAAAAACCGAGAAAAGGAAAGCCAAGAGGAATAATAAGGTAAGGATAGCAAGGAAGGCGAAGACAAACCCCAAAGGATTCTACCAAATGTATCAAACTAAAACACGACAAAAGATTGGACCAATACGGTCAGATACCGGCGAGCTCACTGATAACGACGGAGAAATGAGCAATAATTTGAATAAATATTTTTCAACAGTTTTCACCACTGAAAATTTAAACATGATACCCGAGGCACCGACTCTATTCAGAGATAGTGAAGAAAACAAATTAAGCGAGATAGTAGTGACTAGTAACGATGTTAGTAAGCAAATAGACAAACTAAAGCCTAATAAGTCACCTGGTCCAGATGAGATATTTGCCAGAGTATTAAAGGAATGTAAGGAAGAGCTTAGTATGCCCTTAGCAAAGTTGTTTAACATGTCCTTAAAAACAGGTGTAGCACCAGAATCCTGGAGGATAGCGAATGTAATACCGATTTTCAAGAAGGGGGATAGATCACTATCCTCTAACTACCGCCCAATCAGTCTAACATCAATAGTAGGCAAATTACTGGAAGCAATCATTTCAAACTATACGAAATCACCTGGAGAAGCACCGATTGATCAATGATTCCCAGCATGGCTTCACAAGCAGACGTTCTTGTCTAACTAATCTATTAACATTCTTTTCATCAGTTTTCCAATCAGTGGACGAGGGGCACAATTATGATGTGGTATATCTCGACTTTAGCAAAGCCTTCGACAGAGTCTCCCACGAAAGACTAATTAGAAAGGTAGAAGCACATGGCATCAAAGGTAACATCCTTAAATGGATTAGGGCGTGGTTACAGGACAGGAAACAGCGAGTGAGCATTAACGAATGAGCATTAACGGCACTAAGTCCCATTGGAGCAACGTCACAAGTGGAGTTCCCCAAGGCTCAGTACTTGGACCATTATTATTTATTATATACATAAACGACATAGATATCGGCATACACAGCAACATAAGTAAATTTGCTGATGACACTAAAATAGGACGTGTTATTAAATCTGACGAGGACTCAGCAAAACTACAGGAAGATCTAAACAAATTTTTCGAATGGTCTGAAAAATGGCAGATGAAATTCAACGTGGACAAATGTAAAGTACTCAGTATAGGAGATGTCAACAGAGAAACCAGATACCAGATGAACAATGATGCCATAGAGAAATCCGGCTGTGAGAGAGATTTAGGAGTAATGATAGGTAGGAACCTTAAGCCAAGTAAACAATGTGTTTTTGCTCGTAACAAGGCTAATAAAGTACTTGGGTTCATACAAAGGAGTGTTAGTTACAAGACTAGCGAGGTCATCCTAAAACTGTATCTTGCGCTTGTGAGACCACACCTGGATTACGCAGTTCAGTTCTGGTCACCGTATTACAGGATGGATATAGAATCATTGGAAAGAATTCAGAGGAGAATGGCAAGACTAATCCCGGGCATGAGGAACCTTGAGTATAGAGACAGGTTAAAGCACCTTAATTTGCACTCCCTCGAGAGACGTAGAGAGAGGGGTGACCTGATAGAGGTGTATAAGTGGAAGTCAGGCTAAACAAAGGGGACATTACAAAGGTACTCAAACTATCCAACCAGGAGCGAACTCGTAACAATGGTTTTAAATTAGACAAATTTAGATTTAGGCGTGAAATAGGTAAACGCTGGTTTGGAAACAGATTAGTGGATGAATGGAACTAGTTTCCAAATATCATCATTAACTCGAATACGCTGAATAGCTTCAAACATAGGTTGGATGCTTATATGAGCAATAGGGGTTGGGTGTAAAGGGGACTGCCCAGTATGGGCCAATAGGCCTGCTGCAGTTTCCTCCATTCTTTTGTTCTTATTCACTATGCTGTGTCGTGCATAATGGGGACACCACATGGTCAGTTGTCACAGGAATTCACTCACTCAAGTGGGTGAGGTGTGGTCCCAGGCCTCTCTATTGTGGAGTCTCAGGGGAATTATCACTGGGTACCTGGGACCTCACTGTGTGAAGGTTAGCTTGGCTCAGACTCAACTGCTGAGTAGTTTTTCTCTGACGCAAGCACTGTTCACCACTATTCAACACTGGTTCCATTCCTTTCCTAGATGAAATAGTAACTTCTGGCGAGAACTTGTTGGTATTCCGGTGGAGAGGAGGGTTCAGGGGAGGTAGTTGGTATGGGCCAACATAACAGTTGACGTGGCTGCTGCTGAGCAGCGCCAGGTGCGTCTGACCCGTCTTGACACATCGGTGGTCGTGTGTGTGTGTTTGTTTTAGTTTTAAGATTCACTCGTTCATTGAATCGATTATGAAGCCTCGCGAATCAGAGTGAAATGCTAAAAGCTTCACGTCGTCTATTGAAACCAAACGAAGCATTATGAATCAGTTCGTTTAAAACATTCACTCTCTTTACCGCGTATGCAGATTGAGGATATGAACAAATACGTGTGAATGTTTCTTTATGTTATCTTTGCACTTTCTCATTTCCACACACTTCTTGCTTCACTCTTCCTATTGTCTCCCACTCCTTCTCTCTACCTCCCTCTACCCCCCATTCTCTAAAGCTTCTGTATCCCATGTTCTATTCCACACAGACAGAATGAGATAGACAGACAGACAGACAGAGATTGATAGATAGATTACATACATACAGATATGTTTATAGACAGTTATAGTAAGATAGATTGATAGAAAGACTGATGCATGTACGTACAGACAAATGAGAGAGAGAGAGAGAGAGAGAGAGAGAGAGAGAGAGAGAGAGAGAGAGAGAGAGAGAGAGAGAATTGATAGATTATACAAATAGACACACAAATATAGTTACCTTCTTTAGATAGAGCAGTTAGCACATTTAGATAGACAGACAGGCAGGCATAGATAAATAGACAAGAAACAAAGATAGACAGGCAGGCATAGATATATATGAACAGACAGACATATAAATAATAATCTCCGTTAAAGCGATAAAGAGACAGACTAAACAAAGACATTGAGTTCATTAGCAACACAAACAAATACAAACGAGACTGTACAGATATACTAACCTAACCAAACCTAACGTAACCTAACCTAACCAAACCTAACCTAACGTAACCTAACCTAAACACCCTCCTCACACATCTTCCCGCTGCTGATGCACACGACACCACAAGCAACCTTCACGTACAGTAATGTCAACAACAACAAAAAAAAAAAAAAGCTGGTGAGACGTCAACAAGAACAAGAATAAAAAAGGAAAGCAATAACAAAGACAGCAAGAAAGATCACCCACAGGAAAAACAACGAAACGGGTATTTGAGACACCACCACCAACACCACCAACAACAGCAATAATAACAACAGCAGATTATACCAATAGTAGTAAATATAAGAAATGTTACACACTACTATTAAGAACAATAACTATGACAATTATATTACTAAAAGCAACTACTATTACACCAAACAAAAACAATAACAAATACTACTAAAATTATACCACAATAGCAACAATAATTACACCACTAACACCAACTTTCATTTACATCACTATCAACAACAACAATTACATCACCAACTACAACAATTACATCACTATTAGCTATAACAATCACATCACCAACTACAACAACTACATCACCAACTACAACAATTACATCACCAACTACAACAATTACATCACCAACTACAACAATTACATCACTATCAGCTATAACAATCACATCACCAACTACAACAATTACATCACCAACTACAACAATTACATCACTATCAACTACAACAATTACATCACTATCAGCTAAAACAATCACACAGCTAACAACAACTACAACAATTACACAACTAAAACAACACTAACACAAAGACACGATAGTTTCCGGACCACCACCATCACTACCACCACCACTACAGTGACCCGCGGCAAAACAGTGAAAGAATCCGCAGCGCTGACCTCTGACCCCAAGGTAGAGGAGGTCACAAGGGGGGGAGAGGGGTGAGGGTGAAGGTCAAGTACAATACCGCGATGACGCCCTTAACTCATGAGACATAAAGGCAGGCATGCTTCCCTGTTGGGCGCTGTAAACGCTTCTGCGCTTCACCTTACACAAGGATGTAGGGGAGTGCGATAGGTTAGGTTAGCGATAGGTTATGTTAGGGTTTTAATCTCCAGGTGAAATAACCCGAAGTGTTTTAATCACCAGGTGAGCCTAACTAAGCCGCCGTGTGAACCACTCTTGTGTTTAGGGAACCAAGAGTATCAACAAGAACATAAGTCTTAGCCAGAGTCTAAGAACCTGTAAGGCGTGTTGAGGCTGTGAGGTGACGACAGGAGATTACAGGAGTCTTCAGTTTGGCCAAAGACTCAAGGAGGCTTTATCACCTTCCATATATTTTCATACTTCCTAAAAGGCAACAGAGGAAATAATAACGCGTAATTATGATAAAAAATAATAATAAAATAACAACAATAATAACAATAAAAATAACAATACTAATAACACAGTTCACTTCAGAGTCAACAATAACAGAGGTACAGTACAGACGCAGACGATGAATAGCCACATAGATTAACACTGGAGACGGCCTGACACCAGAAGCCGTCCCTCGAGCACCACCCACTCCACTTGACACTATAAGGAACTGCTACTACCACAACTACAACCATACTTAAGACACCATATGAAAGTACAACAACCACAACTACAACCACACCTAACACAATAATAAGATACAAGAACCACAACTACAACCATACCGTGCAGTACAGTTCGCCTTCAGGATTTACTGCATTGGTGGTTGAATTACTGAGGGGATTTACGCCACTTAAACCAGGGATTTACTCTGCCTAGTTATCATCAAACAATTTCCTACTTGCAGGGCGGTAATTTGCGGTGTTCTCTGTTCACGTTTTATGGTTTAATATTCGCCGCTTCCTTCACACGCCAGGCGGAGCTGTTTATACCGTCAGCCACGATACTGATAGCTACAACAAGTGAAGAAGTCAATGGTGGAGGCTGACGATAAAAAGTATTAGTAATTGCTAATGATTAAATTGTTAAAATATTGTAAATCATATTATCAAAATAAAACAATAATAACAACAACAACAACAATAATAATAATAATAACAATAACAATAATAAAAATTACGACGGCAACAATTACGACTTATCAAAACAATAATACCAGTAATAATTAAAAACACGTATATATAAACTAATACTAATATAAATTGTCAAAAACTATAATAACTAATACTAAAAATAATGAAAACAATAACAATAAACACGATGATAATAATAAAAATAATAATTACTCACAAATGCACGCAGTCTTAGTGTTCACAAAATCGCCTTTACGAAACAAATTGAACACGTACATCGCCTTATGACAACTGACAACGTAAATGTCATGTGTCAAGGGACGAGTATCATGGATGTGTGTCATGAAACATATGCCTAAAGAGTATCCTCCAATCACGTCTATGTCATGTCAAATTCTGCTCAGAGACCTTTAAACAAGAGGTAACCACTCCCCTAGGCCCTACAAGGCTCAGGTCTGCCCATACTAACCCTTAAGGTCTATGGCTACTGAAGATTTAGAGCCCTGAGGTCTTGATTATCACCAGGGTAATTCCAGGTCAAGGGTTCATTCACCAGGGCATCACCAGATTCAGGGATCACCAAAATACTACCACATCCAGGGCTCATCATTACCTATCAGGGCGCCATTATACCCAGAGCTCACCCACTCACAACCCTACCAACACCATCTGACGTCACTAACATGGTACACACACACACACACACGCACACGCACACACAAGGAGAGAGTGAGCCTGTTAGTACTCCACCTGATCTACACTTTGGGGATAACCTCTCGTGTACGGATGCTTAGAGCGTCTTACGTGTTATCCATCTACTTGAGGGAGATATCGAAACCTGAAGACGATAACTACTACCCCATGAGTAAGATAACACAATCCTTAGAGTACGATAACTTTCATCCCGTGAGTGCCATAAATCATTCCCTTGAGTACGATACTTCCCATCCCCTGAGTACGATATATGTCATATCAAAAGTACATTAACTCCATCCAATGATTACGATAACTATAGGCGACATTGTGGTGCCAGTGGTCAGCAAACTCATCTAGGAGTAAGTAGTCCCAGGTTCGATCCCCAGGCGGTGCAAAATTTTAGGCAAGTGTCTTTACGCCATTTGCCTTTCTTTACCCAGCAGTAATTGGGAACCTGGACGTTTATCGTGTTCCGGAGGTAATGATTAACCAGTGCAGTTAATGGTATGTCCAGTCTCCTTGGGTTACCGCTTCAAGAAATATGAAGAAATGGGAACACTATTTAAATTAAAAATATGGGAAATCATAATCTATATAAAAATCCAGAAAAATCCAACCCATGAGAAAGTGTGTGTGTGTGTGTGTGTGTGTGTGTGTGTGTGTTTTAACTATACTGACACAAGCTGTTTACCTCGAGCAATTTCAAACTGATGCAAAACGCCTTGATTGATTAGATAATGTTGACAACCTCGCATCAAAGGGCGGTAAGAGCGAGGCCAAGTGAAACACGTAGGTTGAACCCGTGGCCTCCAGTTGTATACAAAAAATTATAAGAGGTCATGACCCAGCCAGATGTCAAACCCTACTGTCACCGGCGGTTCCAGCTATCGTCAGGTATCATCAATAGAACACAACTGTACCTCCGGGGAATCCATATCAAAATAACTTAAGGAATAAAAGTATTTATCAAAAGCAGTAAATTACATAGTGTTATTTTGGATCACCCAATGATTTGACCCCCCCCCCCCCCGCTCCGCCTAGTTTATTTCAATGAAGATCAACTATCCTAACACTATCTGGGGGGTGTAGGTTTGGTTAGGTTAGGTTGGGATAGGCTAAGTTGATATAGGCTTAGTTGGGATACGCTTAGTTGGGATAGGTTGGTTGGGATAGGTTAGGTTAAGCTGGGATTATAGTTAAGTTTGGGTAGTGTTTAGGGAGTTATTCTTGTTGAAGTAGTTAATCTTGACGCAATATATAGTTTTAACACACACAAAAGCCTGGTACACCGATCATTGACTGAACATAACAAATTATACGTTTCGTTTCCGGCTTATTGACAAAACAAAAGTCGGCTGATCATGGGGAAACACATTTATTTATTTTTTTTAAAGTTTATTTACAGTAGCTAAAACAACCATATGTGCATACTTTGTGGGAAATAATATGAGACCATGGACGATAAAGTTTGGTACATGGGGGCTGTCACTAGTCACATGCAAAATTTCGGAGCATATCGACCCCCACCTGCACAGATAGTTATTTTAGCTCCTGTAGGTGCGTCATGTAGTGTAAACAGAGCGAGTTTATGAGCTTATACCATACATATAAAGAACAGACAGAGGATATATATAAATACGATATACCAATTGTGTTGATTTTTATTTTTATTTTATTTTTTTTTCA